>JAZHYW010056120.1:0-79932 GCA_037355805.1 Ixodes ricinus
GAAAACATTCCATACTATCGTTTACTGCGATTAAAACCCCGCCACCCCGCCTATCACTCCTATTATGCCTAAAAAACCTATACCCCTTGGAACAATGAAAAATCTCGCTGTCACGAACACCGCTCGAAAGCCAAGTTTCTGTTAAAACAACAATATCACTAGATGACGCGTCAACAATTGATGACAAATCGTCTCGGTTGTGAATGACGCTTCTTATGTTAGTGAAAAGAACAGAAAAGTTATTTGGAAAGGAAGTGCAGCAACGTGCTTCACCAGATAAAACTTCCCCTAATTCCGAGGCAGCAGGTCTGTTCCCACTACGTCTAGTTAGTTATGTGGCAGCTTCGTAAACATGGCTTGTGGCATAATTAAAATGAAATTGCTTATCACCAATAACCAGTTTGTCGAACCGGAGTTTAAAAGGACTACCTTGAGTACGGGCAAATTCCAAGAGCTTCTTCCTCGCGAATTGTACATTTTTAGCATAGTCTTCACTGACCGAAACGCCTGTATCTTTTAGTTTGTAACACGACCTTATAACAGCCTCCTTCTGCTTGAAGAAAGAAAACTTCACAACAATGGGCCTGTTTTTAGAAGGATTAAATCTCCCAATCCGATGGGCCCGCTCAATTGTTTCTGGGTCAACCCTTATACCAAGTTTCTCGTTACAGACTTCAAGAATCAGCCTTTCGGACTCCGCCCATGTTTCCCTCGCAGCGTCCTTCAGGCCGAAGAACAGTAAGTTAGATCGCCGCGAACGGCTCTCAGCGTCATCAGTTTGCCGCTTAAGTTGGGCGATTTCGGTTAGAGCGGACACAACTTTCGCCTCAATTTCTTTTGTAGTATTAACAGTGGATTTACATAGTGCGAGGTCACTTTCAATGATAACGACACGAGCGGTCAGTGCGGAAATCGAGTCATTCGTGCGCTTTTGTTCCTCGGTGATTTCTCTTAATTGGCTCACGATTCCTGCCTGGCCGTCGTATAATTGCGAGACAATCGACTCGATTTTCGCCAATGACTGAGCCTCGCCAATGACCTGAGCCTTATTTACAGGTTGGTAATGCAGATTATAAAGAACAGACTGGAGGAATGGGTAGATTGCGAGGGCATACTGGGCGAGTTACAGAACGGGTTTCGGAAACAAAGAAGGTTGGAGGACAATATATTTTCTCTAACACAGTGTATAGAAATAGCGCAAAAAGAAAACAGACAGCTCTGGCTGGCGTTTCTGGATATCAAGGGTGCCTATGACAATGTGAACCAAAGGAATCTGTGGGACATAGTGGAGAGCTTAAACCTAGATGAAGGACTAACAGCAATATTAAGGAACATTTACAAAGATAATAAGGTGATTATAACATGGGAAGGAAAGGCAACGGGAAAATAGAGATAGGACGAGGCCTTAGGCAGGGGTGCCCGTTATCGCCTTTGCTGTTTATGTTGTATCTGAGAGGATTGGAGGATAGACTAGAGAAGAGTGGGCTTGGATTCGACCTTTCGTACAGTAAGCTAGGCCAAAAAATTCAGCAATCCTTACCGGGATTGATGTATGCGGATGATATCGTACTAATGGCTAACAACAGGATAGATTTGCAGGAATTAATGAGCATCTGTGGTAGGGAAGGGGAGGAATTAGGTTTAGAATTCAGTAGTGAAAAATCAGCAGTCATGATTTTTAACAATGATGAAGTTGAGAGGCTGAAGATACAGAATATTACAGTGGAGAGAGCTAGTAAATACAAGTATCTAGGAGTATGGATATGTGATGGTGCAGAATATCTCAGTGAGCATGAAAAGTATATAATAGGTAAGGGCAACAGAAATGCAGCTGTAATGAAAAATAGAGCACTTTGGAATTACAACAGGTATGAGGTGGTGAGAGAGATTTGGAAAGGGGTCATGGTGCCTGGTTTGACTTTTGGAAACGCAGTGCTATGCATGAAATCCGAAGTGCATGCAAGACTAGAAATAAAACAGCGCGGAGTAGGTAGGCTGGCTTTGGGGGCACATTGCAAAACGCCAAACCAGGGAGTGCAAGGAGACATGGGATGGGCGTCATTTGAGGGCAGGGAAGCTGCGAGCAAGATAGAATTTGAGGATCGGTTGAGGCAAATGGATGGAGAGCAATGGGCACGAAAGGTTTTCAGCTTTTTATACATGAGGAGTACAGACACAAAGTGGAGACAGCGCACTAGGAAATTAAGAGGAAAGTTTTTAGGCTATAGTGGGGTTACGGAAGAGCAGGTCTCCGTTAAGAAGAAAGTTAAGGCCACAGAAAGAGATCGGTGGCTAGAGGGAATGCAGACAAAGACGGCTCTGGAAACCTATAGATTAAACAAAACGGTTATTGCCAAAGAAAGGATTTATAACAATTCTAGGGGAAGCTCATTGTTGTTTGAGGCAAGGACAAGTGTTTTGCGAACCAGAACATACAGAGCGAAGTACCAGGAAATGGATACAGTGTGCGCTGCTTGTGGAGAGGTGGACGAGACGGCTGAGCACTTGATACTCTACTGCAGGGGTGGCCAAACCGCGGCTCGCGAGCCGCATGCGGCTCCGCTTCTTTCTGCGTTTCCCCAGGAAAAAATAAGGGATTTTTTCAGGCTGAGTAAAGTACGGCTCGCGGTTTGGCAGTCTTGTGCCCCCAGACGTACTGTCGTACAGCCTTGTGCACTCATACGTACAGTCAGACTCTGAACAAAATGTAAATTTGCCCCCCCCCCCCCCCCCCGCAGCTCTTAGAAGTTTCGTGGTTTCGTTTGCGGCTCTTAGGCCGGGTCAGCCTGGCCACCCCTGCTCTACTGTAAAGGGCTTCACCCTATGCCTACCGAAGACAACATAGATTTAATAAAATCATTGGGTTTTAGAGACAGCGAAGGAAAAGTGGATTTCAAGACAGTAGAGATTACCAAGCAAAGATTAAGTGAATGGTGGCAGAAAGCACGAGAAAACTAGGTATTTTCTTATTAACTGATGGCAAGAGGGTTTTATAGCCTCACTTTCTTTTCAGTGCGGAGTGTATATAGTTTTCAAATTTAAATATTCGAAGCTTAAATGGTAAGACGAAATGGCTAGGTGGCGTAAGCTACCGCCCGATCCAAAGGGCTCAGCCTTATTCATCCATCCATCCATCCAGCATGAGTTGGTCAATAGTGATAGGCCTCCTCCGTTGACCAGGGGCGCGGAGAAAAGCGATTTTATAGCTAATGTGTTGTTCAAACTTGCGCGTCTCAAACTGTGTATGTGTCTGTGTTTGTCCTTCACGTGTTTTATTCTTTCTGCGTATTCTTCAAACCGTCACACGGGTATAAACGTGCCGGAAGTATGCGCGTTCGGCTGCGGAACGCGATCCCGGGGAAAATCCACAGAAACAGAAAAAAAATCGCCACCGTATCACAGGTCGAAGCTTATGGCGCGTTTACACTTGCGGCTTTGCGGGCGGATCCGCGCTGGTGGCGAGCGGATTTTGGAGTCGGGTGGCGAAATCGACTCGCCGATGGCGTAATATCTGGATATGGGTCCCGAACCGATCCAGATTTTCCGCCAACTACGAGGGGATCTTGGCACACGGCTCCAGAATCCGATCGTCTCAGGCGCGGACCCGCCCGCGAATTCGCGGACCCGCACACATGTGAGCAAAAACCAAGGAGCGCCGCATCTGTGAGCGGCGTAACCATAGCAACCACCGCCGGCGTCGGTGCCAGGTGGTGGAATTATGTAGCGCCGCTCGGATCAAACCGAGCTAAATATTTTCGCGACGAGGGGCGACGCGATGAGAGAAGAAAGAACATGGCGTTCGTTTGTTTACAAGCCGATTGGGCTGTGCTCGGTGTAAATAGTAGAAACAAGGAGTAAACAGTAGATACAAGGAGTTCGGTGTAAACAGTATAGATACATCAGGCCCACCCCTGGGCAAGCCGAGTGGGTGGAACCTGATGCTTTTTAAAACGTTATCTACACGAGTTCTGTGCGTGACAGATATGTGCATATGTTATGACATCAACACCCACGATTTGAAGATAACCTGACTTCATATATGATAGTATAGTCAGGTGCTAGGATGCTGCCTTGCCACTGCGTCCCCGGCTGAGCCCTTTGACGCAATGTCTCTTTTTAAACGCTAGCAAATTTTATGAGCTCGCGGAACAGTTAAATTTGGCGAGCAATTCACCGTTGGACTGTAAAAAGTTCTGGGATACCCGAAAATTTGTTTTTAAGTACTTTTAAGATGAAGCTTCGTGCATACTTCTATGCAAGCGGCTATAAAGGTTGAAACAAAAATAAGTCGTTCCTTTGCCTTTGTCAGTATATACCGGTCGTCGAAGCGTTGTATTCGAAACTGAAAAGAATAGTTGTACGGCCTGAAAACTAACTTCTTTTTTTTTCTCTCTTTTTTTTTATCTGGGCGTGTACGTTGGCATGGAGTCGCCTTTTTCAAAGCTTGTCAATAGGCTATATCATATATAGCCTCCTCTATACTGACAAAGCGTAGCAGATCGCCACGAGACGCGGCCGCTGAAAGTGAAAAGGTAGAGCGGCAGAAAACGGCTGGGGAGTGGAAAGTGAGCTGACGGGAGCTCCGCTGCGGCGAGACGCCGAAACACACTTCTCCCGAGCGATGGAATGTCCGCTCGTGCTTTTCGCGTTCCTCGCGCTTCTTTTCTCGTCGGGTTTGAAAACCATGTTTCGCGTCTTCGCCGCTGCAAAAGCTGTGCGCTGACATCCAGGTTCCCCGAGAAGTGCTCTGTGCTACCAGATCCTCTCGCTCCAAATCTGCGACCGGGCCCTCTCTGGCTCCGGTCGAACTGCCAGGCTTTGTGAGTTTAGAGAAGGCTATGGCTATATCCACCGACGCAATTTTCTTCATGAGTTTGCTATTATAAGCTGTCTGGCGCGCGCCGAATGAGAACATTCCAAGAATTCATATGACATCATCAAATGCGCAGTGCATAAACTGCTAAATTACCCAAGCACAAAGGATCAGGCAACGAGCCTAGTTACACGCGCTGCTCGTGCTGTGTCTGCAGTGCTAAGCAATCGTTCTAAAGCAAAACTCTAAAACAAAAGCACTTTAGAGGGGCGTTCGACAACACCCTTTTCTAGTACGATTTTTGTTTTTCAACGTTAATCTCATAACTATTGTTTTAATACGTGCTGTATGTTATGTTTGGCTAAGTTTTAAATTTTCCGAATCACACTCTATTTAGATGTTTTCCAAATAAGGTTAAACGACCATGTGCATCGCGATGCGCATGGTCGTTTATGCTATGGCTATATCCCCTTCCTCCTCCTACGTACCCCCTCCTCCTTCCCTCCTCCTCCTTCTACCTCCTCCTCTATGAACACCCGTCCTTCTCCTCCTCCTCCTACGTACCCTCCCCTCCTCCTCCTCCATATCCTACCCTCCCAACACAGTTTCCCCGCTAAATATAGCTGAAAAATTGACGCCACGTGATTTCAACGCCAATTCAGTTTCCCCTCTAAGTTTAACGGGAAAAATGACTTCACATGACTTGGTGTCACGTCACCTATGAACAGAATCAGTTTCTTCTCTAGATTTAGCGGGAAAATTGATGTCACGTGACCACACAGCAATTGCAATACCTGCTAAATTTTGAATTGCTGTTGAGGTCACGTGACGTAAATTTCTCGCTAAACTTAGCGGGGAATTGAATTGGTGTTGAGGTCACGTGACGTCAATTTTTTCGCTAAATTTAGTGCGGCTACGCCGACGCCCAAGCCGACGCCGCAAATCACGGAAACGGGCGCCAAAAGGACCTGTCACACTGAGGCAACACGATGGCAACAGCAACTATAACACTTTGTCCAACAGTCGGGGAACTTGTTGCTCGCTCCCCGTATTGTCCGAAGGGAAGCTGAAGAGGTCCTTGAACAAACGAGTTACAGGTGAATTCTAAAGTATTTTAATGCGAAAGCATTAACTGTCTCATGGAGAGAGCTGACGTCATCAGATGGAAGCGCGAAAACGACTCCTAGTTTCCGCGCGCCTTCGGTTCCATTGGCTGGCGCGCGTCGACGGGGCTCCCATTGGCCACTGCGCATGGCCTCCGGAGATCCCGAAGCGCGCGCGCGCTAGTCCGCAGCAGACGAAAAAGGGAGCGGACGAGCAGACGACAAAGGAAGCGGACGAGCAGACGACAAAGGGAGCGGACGAGCGGCTTGCATGCTTTCGCATTCACAACTCATAAGAAATGCTTAGGTGTACCTCGAGCTTTTTTACAGCGGAGCTGTTAAGGGTTAGTTTCCCCAGGATCGTGTCCCCCGCAAAAAAATGTTGACACAAAACTCTGGTTGCCACCGCCGCTCAAAGATGGCGGTAGCTGTCCATCGTGTTGTGTTTTCCGGTTTTCTGTTTGCCGCCGTCACTCATAGAGGGCGCAACCTTTCGAGCCTCTCTAGAGTGCCGTCGTACACGCGCTTGTGCTTGAGTTGTGACATCTAGCCATTTTTCCGCCCAATCGTTTTTTTGTGCATTCTGAAGTGCGCGCCATCCGGTGTCACTCAGCTCGAGCGCGTAGCTTTGGCTAATGCATAGATGAAAAAATTAAAAATAATCTTAATATTTGTGATCTTGGAGGTCAAATGAAGACGATTTAGGTTGTTTTTTTCCCCTTATATAGAGGACCGCTTTAGTTTCCCTTGAAGTCGGTAAAAGCGTGAGCCGAAATATTCCGTTTCACGCGTTCCAAAACAAAAACAAACCAAAGAAAGAAGCGTCGCGACGCCATCTATCTTGATGCCACCGCGCAGAGAAAAGAGACACGTACACACTATAGCGGTGATGGCATGAATATCACACGTTCGATTGTTTTACGGCGTAGAATCTAGCCGATTTCGGACGTAGAAATGTGTTTTTCCGTTCTTGAGCACTACAAGGAAGAGAAAAGCTCAGCGAGGGCACCACAAGTAGTACGAGACCCAATAAGGTTAGCTATACTGTCCAATATTCGCTCGTTCAAAGCTTCAGCGCAGGACAGATGTCCTAAGGCCACACTTACTGATCTCCATTCGGAGGTGTCGGGGACGCGGTGACCTCAGATGTCTTGCGCAGCGCGGGCGCCGAGCCTTCCTCTGCCGTCGCTAGGTCCGTCCCCGATGACGCACCCTGGGAGCCTTGTAGGAGCAGCTTCACAGTCGCCGTGCGCTTCCGCCACTTGCGAATAGGCTCATAGCAGGTCCTGCGTTGGGTCAACCAACGCTACGTCACTGCTGGCTTTTATTTCACTTGTCATGACTGAAAACACCGAGACGTTCGGTACGATTTCGATGGCTGCGATTCATTATCTTACTTTTTTGTTATGCTATGTACCCGCTACGGACGCAAAGCGCCGATCTTTCCTAACGCACACAAAAGTAAGCGCAAGAAGGGGAACGATTTCGTTCAGACTTCAAGCACTCGTGGTCTGAACGAACTCGTTCCGCTTGTTGCGCTACACTCTTAGAAGAAGAATCCTCCCTAACAGGAGGAACGTTATTGTAACCTATGTTCCTTTAGAAAGGGAGAAACTTTTGTCCTGAAAGAAGGGGAGCAAAGTTCCTCCGTCACCTGAATCATATTATGGCGGCCCCGAATCAAGCAAATCGAGTTCAATAACGCTTCACAAGGACGCTACGTCTAGTGTACGGGGCGAAAGGGGCAGCGAATAAAAGCGTAACACAAGCTTTCCGAGAACTGTATCTATTTCCGAAGCCGGCTTCCCCCGCCGGTAAAGAAACTAGCGTTTCGAAAGCAGTCACTCAGTCTTCTCATCCTCAGCACTGCGATGTAAAGCGGAGACAACCGCGAACTTCACGTCTTAGCTCTGCTATTCCTCGAGCCACAATTCCTTCGTCAACCGCACATCACGGAAGAGTGGTAACCCATTCGCGAAACCAAAAGCCGCTCTCAAAAAGAGCAAATTCGAAACAGCCTACTTGGCTTATAGCAGTGTTGTACACGTGCCTCAAACAAAGGAACGAGAGCTCGTTCCTCGTTCCTTCCGATTTTTGGAACGCGTTCCCGTTACAAGTTCCATATGTGGAAAAGGAACTCGTTCCCGTTACAATTAAAAAATGGAACGGATCGTTACATTTACATTACATTTGTATTTTGCTGATTACCATATTTAGTTACATCAAGCAAAGTTTTCTCTTTTTTATCTGTCCCATCAAATGGCAACATACGAATTTGAATGCACTGATGGAAGGGCACCAGGAGAAGAAGACAAGCGGAAACAGGGTTTCATTTGTTGATATATTTACCTTTAAAAATCTCAGCTTTCAACCATATTTTGTGGTGGGCGATTCAGACGAGCCAAATGTACTGTTACTCCACATTGCACGAGCGTTTTACAACAACCTCACACGTTTCAATCTAATAAAGACCCTTGTTCGAACTTAACAACTGTTGCTTCTCGATGTTGCTGTCTGCAAGACGAGCAAGTGAAGAAGAGAGTAGGGCTTTTGGAAGGTCAGTCTTGAAAACTACAAGTCCTTTGTCAAGATTGGATTCGTTGTTCAGTTTGAAGGTGGGGGACGAGGGGAGAAGAAACAAAAATTAATTGTTGTGTATATATTAAGTGACCAATATTCGGGATACAAGGATGCGTTCGATGTCAGGTAACCTGTACTTTTGTTGTAACTGTAGGTCTTTTTGTGGAAGTTCAGTGATGGCTGTAGTCGGCCTTATATTTCTGAATGTATGAGGATTCGTGGAAGCAAAGAAAATAGCTGAGTTTGATATGTTCCTCCTTTTGTGTTTTTCTCCTTCGACTAAAAGTTTTGCTTTTTATACCGCAGGCTTGGGCACTGAAAAAATATACAAATGTCCACTAGCTCTCCTTCACTCGACTGTTACCAAGTGAGGACAACACAAAATAAACCATGTGATAAGTAACCAAAAAGTTAGCGAGATCCTGCACTTCGTAAAGATATTGTTTTTATACTTTTAGAATTTCCCTCTTAGAATTAAAATGCAAATTACCCCACTGGACGAAAAAAAAAGGAACGCCGTTCCTTTTTCTGTTTCAGTAAAAATGGAACGAGTTTCCCGTTCCAGTTCCCCCGATACGAAATGGAACGGCGGCGTTCCTTCGTTCCTCTTAAAAGGAACGCGCTCCAGGAACGTCGTTCCTTGGAACGCCGTTTCGTACCAAGCCTTATTGTGGCGCGGTAGTAGGAATTTATGGTGAAGCGTGAAATGAGGTTAAATCGCTTGCCACCAGATGGCTGGGTCATGCTGACCAATTGCAAGTAGCTAGGCTAGGTGGCGCCAAGTACCGCCCAATTCATGTGCTGCAAAAATATTTTTGTTTGCTCACTCCATCATTGAGCTTCGAGCCCTTTGGGCACCTATTATACACATATGTATGTACTAGATACATTACGCATACCACACGCGTCAGCTGAACATATACATTGAGCGCATGCACATACACCGCACATACAAACATCAATACAACAGCACACTAACCCGATCAGCACTTCTGAGCTTCTGCGTTTCCGTCTCTGGTACTGGTCGTTTTGAAGGTACGGATTTTCTCGGTGACCACCTAAGCAATAAGTAATATTCCCAGCATGTTGATTTTTTTAGTAATATCATAGCTCTGACTTAGATTATTTTGGACGGCTCAGGGGAAAAAAATCTCTTAGTAAAAAGTACACGCCCATAAGAGAAAAGACAGTGAGTGTGCAGGCGAGCTGGTGATAGCTAATCATGTCATATAACACCTGAGACTGTGGTGGAAGAAATTGGAAACTTTTTAGTAGAAGGAACAGACACAAAAAGGGACACGCTCATGCCGTAATTATTTGAAAGCCAATAATTTACCCAACACATGGCTTGGATCTTGGATCCTAGCCATGTGTTTGCTTCCCCGCATGGCACGTCGTAGCCAGTTTTTCCATTGTAGTACTTGTTTTTCTATTTGTGCTGTTCGCGTGCGGCTGCAATTGTCATCTTGAATTAATATTTGTAGAGCGGATATTCACTCAGGTGAAAGCGATGCTTCACGAGCAGAGAAATCACTTTTCGATCAATTTGAATGCAGTCAAAGCCGTGACTTGCGCCGTGGTGAGCACGAAAACGTCTAGCGCTTATCCCAGCGCGCCACTCGGAGGACAGTTTCTCGAGGAACTGTAGTATATTCAAACAGCAAAATAAAGGATAGCTTATTTTTGCCGAATTTTCTTACCATTCTCCCCTAATGCTAACATTCAAAACTGTAAATGTACGTACTTTTAGTCATATTTCCACACTGTTCAGTCCTTTCCCCAGAGCACTATCGCTGTCGGGGTGGAGACAACAGGACATCGCAGAGCGCGGTCACATTGACCACTGTACGATAGGAGTAGCACGATAGGAGTAGTACGATAGGGGTTCAGAGCAGCGTTCCAACATGACTATCCCAGTGTTGGGTAAAGTACAACTAAAAGGTACTTCAAGTAAAGTACAAAGTAAATAAGACGTGATGTACTTCAAGTGAAGCAGTAAGTACACCGGGTGCAATGTACTTGAAGTAAAGTACTAAAAATACAACGTACTTCCGAAGTAAAGTACAAGTATTTTAAAACAATATTTCATGATGCCCTTTCCTTCCACTATACTACGTATACAGTGATTTTTTAACTGGTATGCATTGCCCAGGGGTAATCAGAGGTGCATGACCTTTTTTCAAGAACTGTTGTGAATATTTGATAAAGCCAAATGGCCATATAATAGCCATTCTCAGGAATAGAGCCAAATTCAGAAGTCCCGCTTCTGAATTTGGAACCGCTTGCACTGGTTTGTTGCGCCCACGGGGGTTAAGTGTACTAGGAGAGAGCATGACATCAGCCCCATAGCTTCCGCAAGCCATCCTCTCATAGAGGAGCTGGTGGCGAGCTGGTGATAATTAATCATAATGTGACACCTGAGACTGGGGTGCGAAAAAATTAAGGAACTTTCAAGTCGAAGGAAAAGAAAGAAAAGAATGTCTCAAAACATTGTGGCGTTCTCAGTTGTCTTTCTATTCGACTTGAAAGTTTTATTTTTCCGCACCACAATCTCAGGTGCTATATTATGGTTAATTTTGCTCTCCAAATATTTCAAACCTCTTCGCTTGCGCTTACCTACCGAGAAGTAGCGAGAGTTCAAAAAGCTACGAGAAAGCCGCCCCAGAACGAACAGAGCAATGCGTCGTCTGCTCACGTTTCTGGTGAGAGCAGAATATCTCTCCCAGTATTTCTTTGAAGTTGACAAGGCATCATTTCGTGTAACAAATTTAACATAACCAAATTTGAGGTATTGTACTTTGAAGTGGGGAATTTTACTTTCCTCGGAAAGTACCAGAAAACAATACTTTAAGTAAAGTACAAGTACATACTCAGAGAATGCACTTCAAGTAAAGTACAACTTTCCTAAACCTACTTAAAGTAGTACTTTAAGTACAATGTACTTAAAGTGCTTCCCAACACTGGACTATCCGCAGGTCGATCGATTGCATATAATCCCTCAAGTGGTCTTAAACTCTTCAATGTAAAGCGGAATGTGAACCTGCGACCCCCTCCTCCGATCACGACCCGACCAGCGGCATCAATGCTTGACAGTTTACTTTATCTCATCTTGCTGTTACACCACTGATACGCGAACACACGGTCAAATTGGCGACAATTCCTGTCTTCTGTTTACAACGTACAACACTGCCATTGCGACGTTGCTGCTACGTTGGTGACACGCAGAAATACAGGACCACGTTGATTGCCGGTGTGTCCTCGGCATCGGAAAACACAGAACCGAACTCAGGAGGGAAAGTGCGCAAGCGAGCTGGTTAAAAAACATTGTTGAAAAAAAAACTGACACTGGAACAAATAAAAAGAAACGGACAGAAGAGACGACACGATACGACGCAGTTTCCGCGGTTTCCGCGGTTTCCATAACGTCGTCAACGTCGAAACGTCGTCCCGCAATCCGGAGACGGCCATCTTAGCCCAGTGTATGCAGCGTTGCTGGCGCTGCTCCGGAACTTCGCTGTTTCTAGCGGCTTCGTTTGCTCGTTTCATAAAATTAGTGGTAAAAACGTCAATGCAACCGAAATGTTCTGCACGTTTGGAGCGAAAGACGAAATACAGGCGACCGTCGCTGCCGCTGTTAGCGGCGAGATGTTTGGGTGGCGCCTTCATATGGTTACCTCTCGTGACGTCATTACCCTGTGAACGACAATTTCGATGGTGTTAGTAATTATCATGGTGGAAGCTGGAAATCATTGCGCTTTTAAAGCAATATTGCCAACACCGTCAAAATCGAAGTTCTTAGATTACTCTTTTACTCTTATTATTTCCGTCGATGAGGAATCCTTTGCTGACGTCAAAGTCAGCATTCGGCCAATCGTGGAGGACCGACCACCGCTACGCTTTCGATCGGTCACGTCGCCAATAGCTCAATCAACTCAACAACATTTATTGGCAGTTTGATACTTTAGACCCATGTTACGGATAAAAAAACAGGACGCGGGATGGCCAAAAAACGCGTTTTTCGTGTAAGGCTCGTCAAATTATGAGGCGCTGGAGAAATGCAGCATTCTGCGTTAAGTCCTTATTTCGAACTCTTTTTGTTCGCCTTCCGCCCATTGAAAAGCATGCGGGAAGGGCCTTAGAACGCACCTGGTATCGCTGCGCCGCAGCGTTCTTCCGCAACATATAGTTCGTCTGCTTTCCTCGCCGTCACCATGCCAACGAACGCCGAATGAATGGAAGCACGCACGGTACCGCCGCGTGAAGCCAGCAACAGCTGACGCCATTTTACGAACGCCGTCTGCTAGCCAAAGCCGAACGCGGTATGTCAGATCAACCGCCTTCGCCGGTGCGCCGCTAGCAAAGACGACGAAGCTGAGACACGCCGACGGCGATCGAGCAAGCAACAACACCGCGGGACGACTGCAACGTCGGCATTTATTGGGATCAAAGGCGCGAAATAAGCAAGAACAATTTTTATTTGAATCATAACACGCGATATCCAAGTTGGGGACCACATACCTTTGCTGGGTCTTTCCTGTGAACTTTTTACAGAGACACGGGGTGCCGCGTACAGAACACAGCTCCGTTTTCAAAATATGGGGCCCTGAAAAGGGCCGTTTAGACCGCTACCAGAACCTATAACTGACGTAACGAGCACTTGACAAGCGGTTGGCGCATAAGTCGCCTTTATGCATTCAGGCGGGCGACGGGCTCAGCGCAGCGGATCACTCGAAGTCACCGGGGCCGTCAGAATCATCGCCCTGTCTGCGTCGGGGCTCTAGATTTTGGCGGCCACGGCAACGAACGACTGGAATCTATCAGTGTTTCCGCGCGCCTTCTCTCTCCTCCACAACATGAATTTTGCAAGATGACTGTGACCAGTGAAATGGTGGCTCTCGCGCCGTCCAGATGGAAGAGAGTTTTTGACGTGGGCCCAAGTGCGGTCCACCGGATTGGTATGCGCACCAGTGTTCGCGTCAACAAAGTGTAGCTTGTGGTTGACGGTGAGGTGCGTGAAGCGGATGTCATCTGCAAGCTTGCTACAGCCAGCCCAACAGTCAGTGATTATTCTTGTTCTAGGGCGGACCCACTCGGTTATTAGCCCTTGCAGGGATTTTAGCGTCACAGGTCTCCATGGGAACAAGAAAGCATGCACCCGCTGCAACGCTCCACACCGCCGAAAACCCAGCTGGCCTAATACCCGCGATGATACTTTCGCCGACCGAACATACTCTGGTCTAGTTCTACAGTCACGCCTTCGCCACCAATCATGCCTGAATGCTTAAAAACGGCATTTACCACAACCTCCCGACAAAAGCTCGCCCAATCAGTTATTGTCTTACTTGCGATATCAGTCTCCCGCTGAATGACGGCGCACGGTAGGTTCTGGCACCGGAGGATGATTTTCATGAGTTGGAGAAGCGTCAGGTGCGATCCTTCGAAAAAGGAACCGCTCCGTACCGAGACCTGGCCCCGGCACTGAACTTTGACCGGCTTCCTCTTGTACACCGCACGAGTCATCCACACACCGCACCCGCACGTGTAGCGATCCGCAGATCTATCGCGGACTTGCAGCTTGTCATCGCAGCTTCGCACTCTGGACACGCACGAAAACCCAGGAGCCAGGAGCAGGCCCATGCGCTGAAGCAAATTAATTGCTTCAAGATGATCTTTCATGGCGTCATGAAGACGGCACAAGTTGAACGCCATGGCACTGCGATGCTCGCCTCTGGAAGAATAAAGCGCCGAGGGGGAACTGCGCGCTTCTTTGCATTTATTATTTTTATTTGATCCGCCATTTTCTACCTCGTGACACAATTCCAACAAACTCATTGGTTGATCGGTCGGACCACACCATCGCGTGACAAAACAAACGCCAAACGTATGTCCACAGACGGCATCGTCACAGAGAAGGGAGCAGTCGAACCTAACAACAAAAAAAGTAACAAAGTGAATAAAAAGAAAAAATAAGAAGAGAGCGGTTGGATTTTCGGACGCCGTGACGGCGTCTTCTTTGATGAGAGGAGGAGCGGCCATGCTGCTCTAACTGCTCGAAAAAAATTTTTTTTTTTAGAGGGTGCCACGCATTTTATTTGAAGCTGACAACGCGTTGGAACGGAGGAGGTAGAGTCTTGGCGTCCGAATTCGACGTGGTAGAAAATAAAATAAAATAACGACCGTATGCCAAGACCGTTATACTCCGCACTCGGCGAGTCCTAATGACGCCACCGACGACGGTTAGGCCATTTGTTTTGTTTCTTTAGATTTTTTATCACGGCGACTACTTCACTGTGCTTCGGACTCTCCAGCGGAGATCCGGCAGTTTCTAATAATAATTATTATTGTCGTTTGAAGGGCACTCTTCCAATGCTGTTTCGTTCCTGACGCCATAAAAATATTCTTTCTGTTTAGATTATAGGCGCGAAAAATCCACACTGACTAGGGCCTGAGTAACAGCACCCAGATGTTGGCCTAGACTCTGCATTACTCAGGCCACACTAGTCCGTGTGGATTTTTTGCGCCTACAATCTAAAAATAAAGAATGGCATACACACACATCACACGCTCACGGACTCAAAGTTGGTCCAAAAGTTCAGTGTCCCCGACGTGTCTTTGTAGCGCTTTAAAAATGATACACTGATACCGCCAAAAGTTCTCCGGCCCAGGATTTTGGTGGCATTAAATGGTCTACGGTCCAGCACTTGCAGCGTTCTTCTCATGTCTTCTCGTTGGGTGCTGTATTTCACGCATGCACACAAAGATGCTAATAACAAAGCTAAATAATTGGGCTAATTAATTATTGGACTAATTGTATCCACAAACCAATCCGACCTTGAACTAAACTTTTTATTTTTTTATACGTGGCGCTAACTTTTCCCGCCCATATTTTTATGGCGTCAGGAACGAAGACGAAGCAGCATAGGAAGAGTGCCCTTCAAACGACGATAATAATAGTTATCAAAAACCGCCGGACCTCCGCCGGAAAATCTGAGGCACGGTGGAATAGTGGTCGCGATAAAAATCTAAAGAAACAAAATAAATAGCCTAACGGTCGTCGTCGGCGGTCTTGCAGTACGGCATATATGTGCAATCTTACTTTTATTTTCATTTAGACTACGTCGAATTCTGACGCCAAGACTCCCTCCGTCCTTCGTTCCAACGCGTTGTTTGTTATTGAATTAACAAATCAGCTTCAAATAATGGTCGTGGCATCCTCTACGGAAAAGAAACAAAAAAGAAAACAAACCAGGAACATTGCGATCAACACCTCTCATCAAAGAACACGCCGCCCGAGAACGGCTTCCTTTTTTATTTTTATTTTTCACTTAGTTTCTTTATTTGTTGGGTCCGACTGTTGTCTTGGGCCGATGCCGACCGTGGCATCGCGTGTTATGATTCAAATAAAAATTGTTCTTGCTTATTTCGCGCCTTTGATCCCAATAAATGCCGACGTTGCAGTCGTCCCGCGGTGTTGTTGCTTGCTCGATCGCCGTCGGCGTGTCTCAGCTTCGTCGTCTTTGCTAGCGGCGCACCGGCGAAGGCGGTTGATCTGACATACCGCGTTCGGCTTTGGCTAGCAGACGGCGTTCGTAAAATGGCGTCAGCTGTTGCTGGCTTCACGCGGCGGTAGCGTGCGTGCTTCCATTCATTCGGCGTTCGTTGCCATGGTGACGGCGAGGAACGCAGACGAACTTCATGTTGCGGAAGAACGCTGCGGCGCAGCGATACCAGGTGCGTTCTAAGGCCCTTCCCGCATGCTTTTCAATGGGCGGAAGGCGAACAAAAAGAGTTCGAAATAAGGACTTAACGCAGAATGCTGCATTTCTCCAGCGCCTCATAATTTGACGAGCCTTGCACGAAAAGCATGTTTT
The DNA here is from genome assembly GCA_037355805.1 of Ixodes ricinus. NCBI lineage: Eukaryota > Metazoa > Arthropoda > Arachnida > Ixodida > Ixodidae > Ixodes > Ixodes ricinus. Next base: position 16,368 of record JAZHYW010056120.1, read on the forward strand.
TAGACCGGAGTTTGGACATAGTTTTTTTACCACAACATGGGTCTAAAGTATCAATGTGCCCATTTATTAATCAACGCGCGCGACATGCTCGAAAAATGAAACCGAAAGAAGATGAGGCGTGAGGGCGAAAGCTTTCTCCCGTCTGCCTGGAGAGGAGAAAAACGTCCCGTTCCTTCCCTTCTTGTGTCCACTCGGGAGCAGTGGCGGCACAAAGGAGGGGGGGGGGGGGACCGCCCGGGTGCAGCGCTCAGGGGGGTGTTGCGGCGGGCCACGAGAGCGGGGTGGGGGGAGGGGGTGGACGTGGCGGGCCACGCGAGAGCGGGGGGTAGGGGGGTGTTGCGGTGGGCCATGCGAGAGCGGGGGCGAGGGGGGGTCGCGGTGGGCCACGAGACCGGGGGGGGGGGTGTCGCGGAGGGCCACCGCCCCGGGTGCCACTAACCCTAGTGACGCCACTGCTCGGGAGCGCATAAGTAGAAGGCAGGAAGACGCGCAGTAGCCTACCTTTTTTCTCCTTCAATTCTTAGAGTGTAGGTTTGCGTGTGCTATGAAAGTTGGGCGCGTTGCGTCCGTAGCGTGAGCATAGAACTATATTTGGTTTCAGCTTAGGTCCAAACGCAGCCGACGCTACGAGCTAATGGGACCAATCAATCGGGGCCAAAAGCGTAAGTCACTGGACCTTTGCTGTTCATGATTGGTTCAGAGATGATAGAACACGTACAGAAACGTGACGAACACCATGATGGTGCGCTTTTGACGCTGTCTGATAGAACTAAAATAATCTGATGGGCTAGTTGGTCGTCAGTACACAGTACAGCGCAAAGGACAAGAAAAAGAAAATGACGTATCAGCGCTTGTCGTGTCTACGTCTTTTTCTTGCCCTTGTCCTTTGCGCTGTAGTGTAGTATGCTGCCTGATAGGTTCAGTCAGCTCGTAGCGCCGGCTGCGCCTGAACTATGGCGCCTGGGTCGCGTCTCCGACTGGATGTGTTTACCGCGTCCAAAAAAGTGGTCCCTCGATTTCCGCCTGATGAGGTCATAGAAGTGTCATGACGTCGCTGGTCGCGAACCTGGCGGTGTCCCAGCAGCTGTGGTGGATGTGGCAGACGCCCGTTCTGCTGCTTGCAGGCCGCTCTCCATTGTAGCAGCTCACGGAAGCTTCGGCAGCCAGAAGTTGGGACGCCATGACGACAGCGACACTCGCGTTCGGTTGTGCTACTCGCAGCTTCTCGTTAGCATTTGTATGGCCAACCTCCAGGATCGCGACATCCATCAGCATGACACTTGGGCTTCTGTGACGTCACTTGTTGCCACTTCGGGACCACTTATGATGTATGGGCAGCATAGGACGCTAAACATACCAGTCGAAGACACACTCTAGGCACAATAGTCTGAACTGAAGGTGGAACGAAGCAGGGGTAAGCGCTTTGGTTGAGGGACAGCGGCCCCTATAGAAGCTGCAAAAGAGCAAAAAGGAGTCCTACCAGGCACGGATGATCGCCACAGCAATCCAGAAGGCGGTCTGCACAAAGAGTGCTGCAATCAGGAGAACGTAGACCAGCCATCCCTTGCCTCGTAGGTAGCCCGAGGCGTACAACCAGGCGAATGTGAGAACCATGAAGTCACCAACGCACGTGACGAGGTTGAGGACCATTCGAGCGATGTCCCTCCGGTGGTCGGTTTCCGAGAAGAACCGGAACAGTGGCTGTTATCGAAGTTGAGTTGGTATGTGCGCTTAAGGTGTGCGAAAAGTGAAATTGCAACTCGAATCGAATTCGGATCGAATTCGAATCGAATTCGAATCGAATGCGCCAAGGAACTGAGGGAGAGGAGGAGACCAGAGCGAGCGCGGAAGTCAGAACGCCGAGCGCTGGTTAAAAGTAAGCTGCCTGAATAGGGAGTATTCACTGACGGCCATAGCTGTGTGCGCAACTGCTGAGCGCGTGTTGACGGCGAGCTTCCACAGTTCTGTAACGTGCGTTCCGCACCATCAAGGTTGCCATCTCTTAGCAGCAAATTAACGTGAGCTCGTACTGAGCATGCGCTCTAAACATCGCTCTCAAATATGCCGTCTATTGAATACCTCCTATACCTTTTAGAGCGTAGCTCTTAGGCGCCGTTTCCGGCTTGAGCGGCGTCGGCGTCGCCGTCGCCGTCGGCGTAATTGAGCGGTGCATTATGGGACATTTCCCATGATGCACCGCGCGGCGAGGAGCGAGGAGGAGGAGGTGAAGGAGGAGGAGGATGAGGAGGTGAGGAGGAGGGTATACCCTCCCCTCAGTACCCTTCCCTCCTCCTCCTCAAGAGCTGTGCTGCAAATTGGCGTTACAGGGTGTCGTGAACGTCTTTCATTTTTTGTTTAGGGTGATGCCATCTCTTGTAGTACCCGATGCCGGCAGCACCTCGCTAGCAGAGAAAATACAAAGAAATCGAAGAAAATAAAATGTCGCCGTAGCAGAGTCAGCGCCGAGAGCGCGTGAAGTGACGCTCTTTCACGCGCTTCAGCACAAAAATAATATAAAAAAGCGTTCGGAACAAATTGACCAGATGTCATCACGCTAAGCGATGCGCACACGAAGGAAACCTAGTTTAAATGATTACTGGGTAGGCCTAAAGCTAGATGCCTTTGTCTCCACTTCACTCGTCGAACGCGTTCGAATGCGAAAGCCAAACGCCGGACCCCGGCGTTCAGCATTTTAACGCGTTCGACGATTCGGTAGAGACGAAGGCTGCTAGCTTTCGGTCTACCCACTAATCATTCCAATCAAAGCTCGGGGTTCCGACGTCCCCGCGCGCTCTTGTCTCCTCTTCTTCCTCAGTTTCTTGGCGCATTGCTGGAAGCTAAGCGTCAAATGTATGTGTAGGGTGTTTTCCCATGACGTCAATCCGCCATTTTGTTGTTACAGTGAGTGAGAATATGTTTTATTTATCGGAAGACGAAGTAAAAACGTGCACGATGAAACTTACAATACAAGCTTTCGTACACTACCGATTTGAGGGTGTCATCTGTATCTTTGGAATACCTGTTTTCAACACGCGCCAAACAACTTGCGATAAAAAAATGGTGGACAGAAATACGTCGGTAAAAACACCCTATACATTTGCATTCAAGAAGGTGGTCAAACTCAGCACGTCACCCCTTCCGTTCCGCTGAGTGCTCCTTCAGTCCTTCCTTTCGTTCCTCTTACAAGTGTGGTCAGCACTGCGGCACATCCAGTGAGCCCTCGCCTTCAGACCCGGGCATGCTCGCGATAAAGGAGGAGACTGGCACATAATAACTATCCAAGACTTTTCAGCCAGCAGTACTAATATTGGATCAATTGAGTTATTCGAGCACTCGAATTCTAGGAATTAAAAAGACGACTCGAATTATTTGGTCAATCACTATTCGATTCGAATACAAAACTCGAATATTCGCCCACACCTAGTCTACGCATATTAGCGAGAAAACATGGAATGACTGCGTCAACATACCATAAGGATATACTCGGGGATAAAGTATAGCCAGGTTGAACGCAATAAACGTGTTCTTATACTGATGCTTGAAGAGGCAAAAATGTTTCTACGTTTTTGGCTATCGTCAAAAAATGTCAATAAAAAGCAAACAAACAAGAACAATAATAAAGCAGTCAATGAATGTGTATATGTAAAAATTCTTCTTACAATCAGTATTGCTATCGTCCATAGTAAAATTCCGTTCATACTATAATTGAACTGTATTTTTTACCGAAGGAGTAATTTTGTAAAACGTACATCAAGAAATGACTTTTTTGAGGGAGGTTTTCATATATAAGCGTTTTCCACGAAACCATTCGACACTAAGGCATATATTTGCTGCACCATGCTTATTAGACCAACCACATACGCTACAAACACGTTGTGTGTGTATTTGAAAGGAACCTCCTGGAAATGCTGAGAGTGTCAACTCACATTTTGACTAGAGCTCTTACTATTTTCAGGAATCCCAAAGCAGCTCTAGGTCTTTTCGTGAAAAATCCGCTGCCATTCTGAGGGTATCATGAACCAGGAAGTTTCTCTCAAGTTCTCGTAGCAGCTCGGAGTCGAGGACGATTCACACACTTCTGTGGAGTCCAACCGAGCACGGTTGCGACGGCTTGCGGCGTTAATCCTTTTATGGCTGCTATGGCGACGGGGTTTTTAGCCGCTTACAACCGCCCCGTTGACATATCAATCCGTAAAAAGATTAACGTCGCAAGACGTCGCAGTCAGTCGCATACGGTCGAACTCAAGCATATCTGCGAATCAGCCTTAACGTTGTATTTTACCTGGTGTGTGGTGGTTTTGAAGATTGATTGGCGGGACATGAATCCTCCAATCAAAAGCATTGTCGTAAAGCTCACATGTCACGTTTCAGTACTTTTAAATAGGTACTAGGAGATTTTCAGTATGCCATAATTATTTTAAAAAATATTTGAAGAACATTGCCCAAGAAAGTTTTCTATATTCTAAGTTGGCGTTTTACCACGCATGCTTTAGCAATATTTGTTTTTAGTTTAATGTTGTTTCTCTTTGTAAATGATGAAGCTCTGGATCTCGAAAAAGGTAATTATAGTGCTTCTTGTTCGGCGATAATATGTATGCGTTTTTTTGTTGCATATAGCATTTCTTTGAATGTCACATATTTTCAGTGTGCTTCAGGAGTATTGTTTAAAACTTCTCGCAAATGAGATAGCTATTTCCACAAATGCTTACTGACGGCTCAGTCAATCACGTACTGGCCACAGTGCCTGCTGGGTTTGACATTCCTAAACAGGACATAAATTTTGCAGGACGACTCTATATTGAAATTTAAAAGAAATTATAAAATCCCGTCGGCCTAGGTATCCAGGAAGTACCGAGCTGTTCTGCGTAAAGACTGGGCATAACATATGCCTTCACAAATGCCCAGTCACCTTGCATCGACCTCTCCAATACCTCCAGGTGCCGTAAATGCAGCAAGTATACCTGAGAATATGCCACGTGTGCCATGGGAATACTCGATACAGGTGGCATACCGCAAGCATCTCGCGGAGAGCTGTGCGATACTGACGACTGCACTCTTGCCTCAACGACATACTGCTCTTGTGAGGTCCTCACGGTAAAAGCAGAACGGTTCTCTTCATTTTGGTCACCTATTTCCACCGAAACCGAGCTCATCTAGCGGCAGTAAACCTGCGCCGCAGTCAGTGGACACAGTCGCCAGATGTTGACCCGCAGACTGATGTCGCCTATTGTTTCCTATAACTCCTGCAACTGCTAGGAGGGAAGGTAATATTTTTTCTTTGTCAAAGTTCGCTTGTGTCCTTCACGGGGGCCTCGAGCATGCTCATCACGTGACTCCGGACAGCCACTCACACGCTCTGTTAGATGTCGGTCAATAGCTCAAGGCCTCCGCTGCTGTTCAAGTCCCCAAAACGGGAAAGCGAAGGATACGAGGGCGCGGCGGAACAGATCGACTGGCAACATGCACACCATTGGCAGGTGGCGGGTGACGTGAAGTCTGAAGAGCACCGAGGTCACCGAAAAGCGGGAGAGGCGAGGAGCAAAGTAGTGATGTTTGTCTGGTAGTGCCCAATCAGAAAAGAAATTGGTTTTCTGTTTGAAACAAATATAATAAAACAATATATATATATATATATATATATATATATATATATATATATATATATATATATATATATATATATATATATATATATATATATATATATATATATTGAACACTTTTCAAGTCAGTCCCCGCCCATTATCCACGAGTGAATGGCGCTCGGCTTTTCAGTCTTTTCCGACTTCTTGCCCGCGGACTGTACTCTTTTATTTCTACTGCAGTATTTCTCCCGCAGCGCCTCTTGGGCATTATTGCGGGGGAAACTATGCATTATAAAATAAACCAGCATTATCGCGACACACCTCCACTGGTAATGATTTCAACTCTGATATGATATGATATATATGACGATAATAGTAATCCACGGAGAAGGGATTAGCGTCATTGCTGTCCAGCTCGCTTGCACCTTTGCATTACTTCGATTATCATGATATGTATATAAATATATACAGGTACAAGGCTAGTGGTTGCGGTAAGGCGTCCGCGCGATTTTTCCTTCTCTTATCTAGCCCCAGACTTGTACCTGCTCCACGAGTGGTCACCTTAGTGCAGTACTACGCTTTTCATGCGCTCAAAGTCTGTCTGAAAATTACTGATTTAGTGCTTTTTGAAATACCGAAAATCGGAGTCCGGAGCGATGTCGCATCTTGGCTTTTTATCCTCCCTCCGAAAGCATCGCGGAACTCGGCACATGTGATCAGTGAGTCGGGAAATAGGACGAAGTTCTCTTTTTTAGGTGCCCGACAAAACGACCCCCAGACTTCGAAAATGAAATCGCCAAACGGTCAAAACAACTCTGTTTTGTGTTTGTGTACTGTAGGTTTGGTTGTGAGTCTGCTGCGGCAGCCTTTCACGCAAAACCGGCGAGACCTGGCCCCTCCCGCCACTCACGAAAGTCCACTGCCAGTGTTGCCGTTGGGCGGTCGGTGAAAGTAGCCAAAACACAGGTCAAAAGTAGCCAAAAGGAGCCATTTTATTTGTCTTGGCGCCAAAAATGTCGCCACCGTTTTTGTAAAGAAGAACCGTCATACGAAGTGACAAACTGAGGCTGAAGTACAGCCTTAAAGAATCGTCACACGAAGTGACAAACTGAGGTTATGTACAGCCTCAATCAACGTGAATAAATGCTCCCACGTCTAGAGTAACTGAGGGCAAGTTTTTTAAGAAGCTCGATTGACACTTCAAATGTGGAGGTCGTTTTCTCTTGCAGCCGCAGCCCGAACTTTAGTCTTAGAATCGCCAGAAGGTCGTACAACTTCATATTTTTCTCAATTGAGTTTTGTTAGTGAAACTTAAGAAAACACGCGCTCAGATCCCGTATTCGATACTGGAAGCGACAGAAGTCTCAGCGCACCTTCTGCGAGATGTGGAAAAGAACACACTCCAGAAACGCTCCTGTAAGCGGCCGCTTAGTATCAGGATAGCCGGGAAGTGTAAAGTCTTTTTCTTATCATTTTTAAAGCCCGTAGTAATACTTAGAAATGATACCGCGTATCATTTCTGGGCCTGTTAGAAAACAAAAGCAAACAACTAAGTTTGCCAAAAAAGACTGATTCTAACGCAGCTATTGTTTCTGTTTATATTATGTTTGTGAACTTGTATTTGACTGCTCTTTCAGTATCGTGATGACCAGAACGTGCCGCGTCTTTTTTATAATTTTTTTAAAAGGTATTTGTAATGTCAGAAATTGTGTCAACTTTCTGCCCGAGAATGAGCATTCTTTATACAAAAATTCGCCAGAATATAAATTAAGTGCTAAAAGTAGCCAAAAAGGTCAAGGAGCCATCTTAAACTTTTTCTCGCCAGACCGTGCTCAAAAGTAGCCAATTTGGCGCAAAGTAGCCACCAACGGCAACACTGTGTTGCCGTTGGTGTGAGATCTTCGAGGCCTCACACCGTGAGGCCGTTGGTCTTCGACCTCACGGTGTAGGTCGAAGACATCGCGCAGTGGACCACTGCGCGATGTCTTCGACCTCACACCGTTTCAAAGAATTTGAAATCGTTGAAAGTGCCCAAAAAGAACTTCAAACTCCAAAGTGAAGCGTCGTCTGCTCACAGAGATAACTGTAACGCACGGAGAAGAAGGGTTGATCGCGGGACGCGGGCGAACGCGACACTTCGGGTCACGATGGTTCGGAGGCGTGAAGGACGCATTCCCACCGGCGATATAAGTAGTCGCGCAATGAGACTAGATCGCATCGCAAAAAAAAAAAAAAAATTCGATGGTCACACTGGCGTGCGCGATGAGCGAGTCCAACGCCTTCGTAGGCGAGTCGTTCCTCAAAACTCTCGCTCCGAACGCCGTTGATTGGCTCAGCCGCTCCGCGACTATATCGCATCGCAGAAAGTCGGGTCAGGAAGCGACTGCTCAAATCGCGTCGCTTTTTTGCCCGCGATGGTCGCTTTTGCGATGAAAGTAATCGCGCGACTAGATCGCATCGCCGGTGGGAACGCGCCTTGAGAGAAACTCAAGTTGCAGGACGACTCAACCTTTGACGTCACTGCACTGGCGCGGATCGCGCAGGAACTTCAAATTTGGCTTTTGAAAATTGTTTTTTGACTTTAGAAATACTGTAGTGCCCAAGTTTCGAATTTTGAGGGTAATGTACACGCATCGTTTCCGATTGTTTCGGATAAAAAAAATTGTTTTGACCTGTCAGTGTCTTTTTTAAACAAATAACGACCACCATGCTGCTATCAGGTTTTCGGTCTCACTATGACAGCGAGGCACGCGAATCCTATCTATTTTATAATTTAAAACACCATCTGATAGAATGATCGCAGTCGAGGAATACTTTCTGTAAGAGCGCTCACAGCATATTGCATATTTTAATGCTAATGGTTTATTTTATTGATAGCCATATTTAGGTATTTTCGCAATATTATTTCCTGGTGGAGCCCGCCCTCCCTCATACAATCGGCTCCCCTCGTGTTAAAAGATACGCTTATATTCTTTCCCCTTTTCGTCTTCCCTAGATATTTGCAGCATTCCTAACTTTCCTTATCGCGCCAGTTAACCTGGGGTAGCCCGACACCCATGTGGCGGCGGGACTAGCGAAAGACACCCGAAAGCAATTTCCTTCTTAGTGTTTTTTGCCGTCCGTTCACCGTCTACATGGATCTGCCTATAGTCGGTGACCGGTCAAAGACGAAGTGGAAGCTCCTCCCAGCCCTTTCCACATCAGCGGAGCGAACGGTGGAGAGGAGGTCGCCTCCTCTTCAGCGTTCGCTCTCCTAAAGTGGAAAGAGTTGGGAGGAGCTTCCGCTTCGTTCTTGACCTGTCACATAGCAGAGGGGGTAATAGAGAGAAAAAAATGCCCTCCCCCTCTCACCCGCATGCCGTCTGCTCCGCCGAGTGGGCAGTACCTAGCATCCGGCTTGGCGTACAAACTCTGTTTAAAATCGCGTAATTCTGAAATTTCAAGCGCAGATGCGCAGATCTTGGTATGCCAGTTATCGTGTAATACTATGCTAGATAAAAAGACTAACAGGGTCCAATTGCGTTGTTTACCTGCGTGCTTCGGTATTGTGCTTCTTGGCTAGCTACTTGTTTTGATGTATCGCACCGCCTCTTTCATAACTTTTTTGCCGATTTGTATGCCTTATTTCTTGTATTTGTTGTTTGTTTTAGATGCGGAGCATCTCTTGCTCGGGTCTATGTCCTTCGGCGTCGGCGTCGGCGTCGTCCGCACCCACACTACGCATGCGCAACTCTCCTCCTTCCCTCTCTCCAACAGCTGCGCGTTACTCTCTCCCGCTCTCTCTCTCTACCAGCTGCGTGCACTTCGCGTGCGTTCGCTTTCTACTCACACCGCCGCGCGCATGCGCAACTCTCCTTCTCCTAGTCTCCTCTCCTTCGAGTGGGAACATAAGCAGCGGTAGCGCGCTGCGCGCGTTCCCCCGGAGGAGTGAAAGGAGGATAGTTTTGGGCGCGCGGGTCGCAGCGCCACGCCAGGGCTTTCCAGTGGGGTGGGCTTTCCCGCAACTCTGCGGCTGTCGTCTGCTAGCGTTTCTCGGCCGCTCGCGTCCGCCGCAGCCCAAATCCGGCCGGCCAAAAGAAATCAGTCAAGAAGGGAATAAATTAATTACGATCCGCGATGCTCCGCATCATCCCATGGTTCCCTCGGAAGATGGTGTAATATTTTTTTGTACGGGTTCTTGAGTTTTGTACCCTGCCCATCCTGCTGAAACCACGTGTGGTCTGCGAGTATTTAATAAAAAAATAAAATAGCGAGAATTAACTGTATCAGATTGGCGGTCTCTCCGTCGAAAAGTAAATCCGGTTGCTGTACCTTTTCTACTATACAAAGTTCTCGTACTGGTGTAGGCCTTTAGCGACCATGAGTGGAAGCATTGAATAATAAATAAAAACGTGCTCTCCTGCCGCAATACACGCAGTAGTTGAGGGTAGTACTGCCAGCTGACTCAACTGCTATTTAAGTAACGGAAAAAAGATATGCTAGTTGATCATTTACCGAAATAGAACAACAGAGAGCTATAGACCATTCCATTTAGCGCTCTCTGGGTGGCACCATTTTGTTCCACAGCAGCGCCCTCTCCATACATCCGGGAAATTCAGCGGGTTCGGCGGGGTAAAACGAGAGAGAGGGCACGCGCCCGACTCCGCTAGCGAGACGACAAACCGAGAGGTTGCCGTTTCTCCATCTTGAGCTGTATCTGCGGGCTGTACGGAACATCGAACTCTCGCTCCTGGCCGCCGTTGTGAAGTGGTTCGCGGTCTTAGAATAGACCCCTTTCGGAGTAGAGCGCCACCTGTTGCACGCAACTGCAACTAGGTCCGCCGCCATCACGCAGGGGTCCCGCCAGAACCGCCTGCATCTTACCGCCTACAACGGTGCTGCTTACACTTTGAGTCCCAGTCTGCGCGCGCCGCATCAATATGCCATCGCATTGCTGCGTACCTTTGTGTACGCAGGATGGATACGTTGACGGAGACAGAAAAAAGGTACGTGTCAGACAAGTTCTAAAGTGTTCAAAAAGAAAAAACGAGTCCTCGTGTTGTTTACAAAACTTTCGCGGGTTAGACAAGAAAACGCTCTTATCATCCGTAAGTGGAAGCATCGCAAACGATTATATGTTGCAGTAGTGTGGCCGTGTGTCGCACCCCGTCTTTAACTAGAAAGGTACGGCCGCGGTTCAGTGCGCGGCTCGCATGCGCGAGCGGCTCCCTCCTTCAGTGCTTCTTCACTGCAACCGAGGCCATTTTACGTACTTGTTCGGCGTGTAGATGCATGATTAATTCTTCCGCAAGTTCGTTTCCTTTACTCACGCCGGTAAAGAGTTTTCCAGAAAACAGACGTCGGGTGGAGGGGGTGTACAGACTAAATGCAGTGTACACCGAATCTGAAGATCACTCGAACCCGCCTTGCGATCGTGGCAACTTTTGGAGTGGTGGCCTGAACAGAGTGCCAAGGCCGTACCGCTAGACGTTTTGGGACGTTACGCTACTAATCAGTTTGGAAATTTGTGAGAATGCAGCCAAAGAGTTGGTGTTTATTGTCCGAAGGAGGGCCATCAGATGATTACATGCCACACCTCCTGCAGGGCATTCACAATGGCCATCCAACAACTGGCCTTGCACCCCAACTGCCGCCATCACAGTATACGGATCCTGGGTCTTCTTCTTGCTTCGGTAGCACGAGCCCTTGATGAAAAAACTTCCTGCACTGAATGGGATAAAAAAAATTATACACCGGTTTTACACTCCAAACAGCTGTGCATATTTTCTGTGCAAATAAAAATCAGTTCCAGCACTTTTTTTTTTTTTTGCAATGTCGCATTTCGAGTGGGTTCAAACAAACGTGGTACGTTTACAAACGCCATGAAATAAACCCAATACATCAGTGGTTCTGGAAAGTCTACTCTGTAGCTTTGTGAGGAATGCCACAAACCACTGTCTTCAAAAGGTTACCGAGGAAGGAATTTAAAATGCTGCCTGCCACCCACCCCTACAACCTTTTTTGCTGTCCTGTACGATTTTCGATTGAGATTTCTTGAACACTCAAGGTTGTGACTCGTGAGGAACCTTTTGCAGTTACTGGCACGCGGTCGTAAGTTTATTGGAGGGGTACGAAAAACGAAACGAGCGAGTTCTCGGCTGTCACTGAACGACAAGCTCACGACGGGGGCAGCGTACCGGGTCGTTCGGAGTGGCCACGCTAAAAGCGCGATCATTATGATTAACTGTATTAAAATTATGGAATGTTACTAAAAAAATCACTACAAAACAAGAAAGAACTTGCCTGTTCCATGAGCAGTTAGCCCTTATCGATGCGGGGACCACGTATGCTTCGACGAAGAAGTTGTAGCTTCTTTCCATGCACCGGTCTGTGCCTGACCGGCTCCTGTAAAACTGCTCCACCTCTCTGTCACTTATATGTGGCAGTATCGGTAGATCATTAGACCAACAGGTGATTGGGAAAACACCCGCACAAGCCATAGCTCAAAACGCTACGGCGGCTACGCTGCACGCCGACTGTCGAACGAGTCGAACCCTGCGTAATGGCGACGATCACCCAATGTTGCTAGATGTTTTACTATTCCGGCTAACTTTTTTTCAGTGTTGCCAAAATTCCGAAAGGGGTCTATAGTTATGTCTACTCAAAATCATCCTATAGCTCACTGTTGTTCTAATTCTGTAAATTATAAATTAGCATATTTTTTTCCGTTACTTAAAGCAGCAGTTGAGTCAGCCGGCAGTACTACCTTCAACTACTGCGTGTATTGCGGCAGGAGTGCACGTTTTTATTTATTATTTCAGACTTCCACTCATGGTCGCTAAAGGCCTACACCAGTACGAACTTTTTATAGTAAAAAAGGTACAGCAACCGGATTTACTTTTTCGCCAGAAAGACCGGCCAATCTGACACAGTTTTTCCTATTTTCTTTTATTTGCACGCAGGTAACAGCGCATTTGGACCCTGTGAGTTTTTTTATCTAGCATAGTATTACACGACAACTGGCATACCAAAATCTGCGCTTCTGCGCTTAAAAGTTCCAAAATGACGCGATTTTAAACACAGTTTGCACGCCAGCCGGACGCTAGCTACAGCCCACTCGGCGGGGCGGACGACATGCGGGGTGAGAGGGGAGTGCATTTTTTTCTTTTTACCCTCTCTGCTATGACCCTAATGGAACGGTCTATAGGCTGATTTTGGAGTAGCCACAACTATTCTAAGAACGCGAACCACTTCGCAACGACAGACACGAGCGAGAGTTTCGATGTTCCGTACAGCCGTACGTCTGCTGGCTGGCTAGTTGCCCGGAGGCTGTACTGGTATCATGGCTTGGAGGTGATCCTATAAGAGGCTTCTAAGGCAATGGGCAACACCCGCCAGAAGAGGCCAGGAGCAAACAGAGGATGGCAGTCGTACCTTATATGCACAAGACGGCGCATAACCTAAAGAAAATAGCAAGCCGCATAAACACCGAGGTGGTCCTTTCTGCTCCAGAAAAGCTCGCCAGGCTGAGGCATTTAACGAACCCTTTCCGCAAAGCCCTCGCTGGGTTTGTGTGATTAGGCACAGAAATCCATTTGTCGTTTGTGTTGAGGGCGTGGTGTACCAGATTCCGCTAACATGCGGTAAGAAATATGTAGGTCAGACTGGGAGATGCCTGAACGACAGGCTCCGAGAACACAGTCTTAATGTTAAAAACTATCGGGATGGCCACCTTTCAATGCATTGCCATGACTGTGGTTGCAAACCATTGTTCGACTCATGCTCAGTACTAGCTAAACATAAGAATAGAACTGTGAGGGAAATTATCGAAGCGGATGAGATAAAAAGGGCAGGTGTGGGGTGTGTCAGCGTCGCATCTATCGACCTCTTCGATAAGGAGGTGCAGTTCATGCGAGCGGCGGCAAGGCCTGGGGTTGGCTGATGGAATAGGATCGAAGTGTGTATATATGCCACATTTCCATGTTGATTAAATAGTTGCAGTCAGCGCTCGTGTTTGTCTTGTCTTCCTTTCTGTTGTCCTCGTCTAATAAGCGCCACCATGCCTTTGGCAACCCAAGACCAATACCAACTAGCCCAGCATTCAGCATTGATAAGTCTCACTTCTAGATAAAAAGCCTAAGTGCTGAATTTGTCCGCGTCACTCAAAGAGGCGGCCGTAGGGCGCAGATTGGACACGACTGCGGAGTCAGCGTTTCGGCTGGGACTCGGGTTCTCTACTGACTGGACACGAGATTCGGCCCAACGCTCACGCTGAATGCTCACGTCCAATCTTACGCTTTACGGTCGCCATCTGTGAGTGACCCAAGGAAATTCAGCACTTAGACTTTCTTATCTATCGGGTGTCTCAAATAGCGGCCAGGCTCTTTAAATCGACCGCAAAATTCGGTTTCTTAACCTATCGCGCTACGATTTTCTGCAGCGTTGCCCACAGGTGGTGCATTTTTTCTATAAAATTTGCAAAGAGCGAACTTACCTGAGGAAAAAGTAAAGAAAGAAAAAGGCTTAACTCCTATGGAAACTCAGCGAAGCCACCGGTCTTCAATCAATAGGGCGCCCTATTGTTTGAAGACCGGTGACTTCGCTGCGTTTCCATAGGAGTTAAGCCTTTTTCTTTTTTTACTTTTTTCCTCAGGTAAGTTCGCTCTTTGCAAATTTTATAGAAAAAATGCACCACCTGTGGGCAACGCTGCAGAAAATCGTAGCGCGATAGGTTAAGAAACCGAATTTTGTGGTCGATTTAAAGAGCCTGGCCGCTACTTGAGACACCCGGTGTAGAGGCGTTGGCTGACGGCATTTCTGCGTTGCGGGCTTTGAGCTCTCGGTTGGAGCCGGATCTCACCTGTGGCTTCCTGAGCACCTTGAGGCGATGGAGGCAGACATCGCACTGTTCGGTGTTGCGCTCGCGCAGCCACCGCTCCATGCAGCTCTGGTGCGTCAGGCCGATGGAGCCCTTGCAGCAGCAGGGCGCTATCAGGGCACCCTGCTCGGTGTCCGAGCGCCGGTAGCAGATCCGGCACACGGGCTCGTTGGCCCGACTGCTGTCGGACGACTGCTGCTGACGCTCGTTCGGGGGCGGGTTGTCCTCCATAGCGACGAACACGGCCTGATATAGAGACGTTGTTTTTTTTTAAGGGCGTGGATGACGTACAGCGTTAACGAAAGAATATGACGGTGAGGTTTTCACCGCAAAAATGAAGAATGCGTTGCTGGACGCTCAGTCTACAGCCAATTGTAGCGCTGGCGGTCCGGACTCGACGCCAAAGTTTCAGAACCATTATCTTATTTGAAGGTTATTCAGTGATTTTCTGAAACATTCGATCGGAAAATAGGGCGAGTTCTCGCTTGTTTATGTGCCATTCAGTCCCATGTGTTCCTGGACTTTGTCACCCACGCTCCGAAAATCGCTTCTGCGCCAAGAAACTGGGGGAGAGGAGGGGACGAGGGAGCGCGGGAACGTCAGAAAGCCGAGCTCTGATTGGAACGATTAGTGGGTAGACCTAAAGCTAGCTGTCTTTGTCTCCCACTACACTCGTCGAACGCGTTAGAACGTGGAACGCCGGTGCACGACATTTGGCTCTCGCATTCGAACGGGTTCGTCGAGTGCAGTGGAGACGAAAGCACCTAGCCTTAAGCGCCGTTCACACACTTGCAAGCGAGTAGGACGGAGAGAGACAAGACTCGGCTTTTAAGCATCTTAAGACGTCTTAGGACCGGATGCGCTGCTGCGGAGCTGGTCCTAAGACGTCTTAAGAGGCTTTAAAATTGGTCTTGTCTCTCTCCGTGCTACTGGTTGCAAGTGTGTGAACGGCGCTTTAAGGCCCGTTCACACACTTGCGACTCCTTAGAACTGAATGCCTTAAAACCTCTTAAAATCTCTTACGACGGGATAACAGACTGAAACGCTGGCGCCATCTCTTCAGTGACCCTGGAACTGCATTTCACTAGAGCGAAGGTTTGGCGGTATTTGCGAGGCAAAATGTACGCACTGCTTATGAGAAATGATCGGTTATAACATTGACCAATGCTTTTCAAACCAAGAAAAAAGAATGATGCGCGAAAGAAACTGAAAATGTTCGGGATTGCAAAAATGAACTATACGCCTCGTGGACATACTGACACAGGAGAAGAGCGGAAAACAACAACTCTGTAGACTAAAGTTCACCGAGATCGCCGGTGAGCAAAGATCTCCGGGCCGAAACATACGTGGCTTGAACCGGCGTCACATTAATTTCCATTGTAGGGACTTTGCTGCTGAGTGCGTACCGTATTTTCCGGACCCTGTGCATAGTCCGCATTGGCTAATTTCGGGTGAAGGGTGTTTCGTTAAATAATTCGTACCTGCCCAGTCCGCGCGTAAGAGTTTCCTACACAGTACACCTTGACAAATGCCCGCTTTGTTAGCTGACAAAGAAAGTAGTGTTATACCGAAATTATTATAAACATATCCTTGTTATTCCCAAAATGCATCACGTCTCGTCATGATGAACAATCTCGAATAACAAATCCTTGTATAGTCCGCACCTGCGGACAAATGCACTGCGTAGAATATTAACTTTCAAACATGTACAGTCGGTGTGCAATATGGTACATTTCTAAGCGCACATTTTGCACAACCTTTCTTCAATAGTGACCACCAGCATGGCGCTATGCGAGCCATCTATAAACAAGGCAGATTGCCACCTGGCAAAAAAAAATTATATATTGAGAGACGTTATGAGCTTGCTGAAAACGCCGAAAGGCGTTTTCTCAACATTGGAATGATACAGAAAAAGAAGTGCCATGTCGGTTTTGAAACGTTGGGCCTCTAGTTTTGTAGGGAATGGCTGGAGTTCCTTTAATATTTTCTTAGAAAAAATATCGAAGTGCAGGCGATCTGCTGCGTATTTATCATGATGTTTTAACCTTGAGACGGGGAAGGAAACCTGAAGACAAAGTAGAAGGGATAGAAGTAGTCAAACAGTTTCAGACGAGTTTGAGACGCTCTCTGTCCACTCTCTTCTGTCCCTTTTATTTTGTCTTCAAGTTTCCTTCCCAAGATTGAAGAAAGAATAAACATGCATGACGAAGACGACACAACCGCATCTTCAATCTTGACCCACACCAACATGTTTTTCGTCCATTAATTTTCTTCCCAGTCTTAAGGTCTAAACATCATGATCCCTATACAAAAATTAGTTAAAGGTACGACTTTCGGAAAGCTGACATTGCGCGAGGCTGGGAAGGACCCAGGGGCCTGCTGTTAACGAATTTTGTTAACGCCGCCGACAGCCGTAGACGCAGTTATGTTTGGGTGCGTGACCTTTGACAGAACTAAAAATTAAGTGAGGCATAACGCTCACTGTCTTAGGCTGCAATCATTAGGTTACTCGTTTCAGGTGTTCTATGACATGCCAGATAATTGTGTCTGTTTCCTTTATCCCATAGAGACAAGTTTGTTGCTATTAGCCAAGAGCCTGCAACAACTCTTTGGCGAGAAGACACCGTAGTGGAACATGCAAATCTTGCAACCTATCCGCTTGCGAAAACGCGTGCGATGGCGTTGGCAGCCTACGAAGGCATTCTCCGAAAACTGCGCAGTTGAGCCGCGTTTCTGTTGATACACCTAATTCAAGTTTTATGTTTGTTTCATTAGTTTAAAACCTTCGGTTACCGCAGTTGACATCTGGACGCAGAGGAAAAGTGCGCTGCATTCCGGTTTCCGGGATGACTCATAAAAAAATTACAAGGCGATTCGATAGCTAACAAAGAAAAACAAATAAAGCAGCAAAACAAAAAGACACTGGGACAAGTGGAAGACCCAACAACACAGCGCTTAAAAAATTGGGGGTTTAATTATGGCTCGAAATGGTAACGAAGCCGGCTAAAAACACACATGTCGCGCGTTTAGAAAATGAAGTGAAGAGGAAGACACATTGCTATTATTTATTGCGTCGAATATTATTACGCAAATGCGACTGTAGCAGCGGAACTATCAAAGGCAACAGCTCTTGGAAATTTCCACAACTAAAAAACACACCGAAAGATATTCTAAAGTGGGACATTTTTGATACGTTATTCCCGCTTAACGTGGTATTGGAGCTGATAATAAAGTTATCTTCCTTCTGACTCTCCCACAACCTTTTTTTGAAAACGCGAAGTCCTAAGAAAGTGGGTAGGTTCAATTAATAATCAAAAAACCGTTTCGGGTTGTGTCTCAATCATAATTTAAAGAGAAACAAATTACGCAGGTGACAGCAAAAGCAAGATCAAATTTGTGAATAATAATGTAGTGAGAGGTTGAATAGGCCTTCGATATTTGGCAGTACCTGTTAAACGCTGTAGAACTAGAGTGTGCTGTGTAAGTCTGTAAAAGTATAAGTATCATGTCTTGAAGCTTTTAACGCCTTGGTGGGCTCTTTTACTGTGTTTTGCGAGCGTTTAACAGTGGCAGAAGGCATTCGATCCAATGTGAATCTTGACAATTAGGTGAAAGGAGATGCGCACTTTCAATAAACTCCGTCAAGCGTTCAGTCCCATCATAGAGATTAAGCATGTCAGAAATCAAAGTGCTTCTGTTATAAATGCACTTTACAAAACGGTTAGTTCGAAGTCACCTCTGTTTCACGTCACTCACCAGGTTGAGTTTGTCCAACCAGAATTGATGATATCGAGGTGCTGGAATTGATTTGAGTGCTTCATTTTTCTCACTTCGCTCGCAGTCTTAGAAGGAGGTAATCCGACCGAGTTTAAACATACAGTAAAACTCGGGTCTCACAGCCTTTGAAAAGGCAGAGTTTTTCACCAGTAATTATATTTCTTTTTTTTTAAATATGAGCTACAATGAAACTGTAAGTTCAACTTTGTCACGTTTTCGAGGCGAATCTACCTTTTTTTCAGAAATCGCCAGTTCGTGGTGTGTGGGAAAAGAACGCGCGTGCACAGCATTAGCGCTAACACGAGCCTCCCGCTTGAAATTTTGAAAGCCTGTCCACAGCTAGAGTCACTAAATAAGCTACGCTTACAGTATCGGCACTCTGTTCCTCGAAACTGCTTGTGGGCGCCGCCATCTTGGCGCTATGTGCGGAAAGGCGCAACTGCCGATCGTCATGATTCAAAGGTGCGACTCCCTCAGCATTAGATTCGGTGTTAGGAAGTTCATGTAATATTTCTTTGCTTTGTCGCGAACTGTCTCAACATTTATGAAGGACAAAAAGTGTTTCCAGTGATTTCAGATAAAGCTTCCAATAAATGGCAACCATGATTCTAAGCCACAAGATGGGTAAGTGTCGTTACTCTGAAGCAAAGCATATTTAGTGCCACTATCCACAGCCGGACTGGATTCGCGGCCTCGGCATGTTAAAGGGGCCATGCAACGACATTGGGTAGGAAGGTTTCCCACTTTACAGCAGCTTACATGTGCACTATACCTGTTTTCACCTCAAGAACCGTAGGAAAAAAGTCCGGCTTCTCGCGGATGATTACTAATTTTCACCTTTAGGTGGAGATTTAAGATATATTTAGTAGCATTTTGGAGTGGATACACGTTATCTTATCAAGGAGTACACGTTTCAAACCCCAAAAGCATCGCCTGTGCCTCCGACAACCAAATCAGGCGAGAACTATTTCTGCGCGGCGTATGAACAATGCGCAAAACTTACTGTTTTCTTGAGGTGAAAACGGGTATAGTAAGACCCAAAAATAGTCGAACGCAACGCCAATTACCGAGAAGCGTCTTCGTCGCTGGGGAATTCCGAGGAAAAAAACGGACCTTTTATTTTCAGTCTCTCCTTAGCAAAAATTTGATGACGCAGTTGTGGGGACAATGCCAACAATGCGATCCACAGGAGTGCGTGATCGTCACAGCGGAGACCCTGTGGTCCCCGCTGTGACGATATTTAAAGAAGTCATGAAACGATTTTCCCACTTCTTCCTCCTTAGCTTTAATCCTCAACTCACATGCAAATTGTGAAATCACGTCGTCGTGACATTCTTCGGCACCGGTGTGATTCCTCCTAGCTTCCACCGTGCTTTTCATGCACACCATAGAACTTGTCATTCTCCAGTGACGATAAGTTCCGTCAGGGCACTGATTGGCCACGAACGCGAATCCAAATATTCGTCGAAGGATTGATTGTTGACGAGCGCATACATCCGAGTGACGCAGTTCTCGTGTCCAATGCGTGAGCTGGGCTCGGTTGACGTCAGGTTGGCACCACTGACGCGCTTTTGGAACCGCGGATGTATCATAGTGAAAAGGCGGAGAGCTTTCGGAGCAAAGAAGGTACAAAATAGTCCGCTATATTTTCAAATGTTCGTACCGAAAAACTGGGTTTTGACTTTCTACCCTCTTTCTTTTGGCCAACTAAACGATATGCGATCAGTAAATTCCCAATTTAAAATCATTCATCCCAGCCCACAATTCGTTTCATGGCCCCTTTAAATGCTGCTCATGCAGTGGGCACGAAGCAACGTTACTAGAACTCTCAGTTGGGAAACTCACGGTTGAAACCTGGGCCGCTGGCGTCCACCGAGACCGAGCTAAATGCGACAACAGCGCCACTCTGTATCATTTGTCTTAACTGTGGTCGCCTGAGCTTTTAGAAAGCTTGTTTTTGCGTAAAAACTAACGGAAAAAACTCTTTTTTAGTAAATTTTATTGGAGTTTAGTACAAAATGGGGGGCGCGTGTTGTTTTCTAAAATCTTTAGTTCGCAAGGTTTTGCAGTATAATTAATATTGTTTTTATACAACCCTGCCTCAGCGGGGATTTCAGGTAGCGCGTCCTGAGTTAGGCGCATATTAACCACGGTAGTAAACCGCGGCGCGTCGGCTTGGGAGTCGGGGGTGGTACTCGAAGCCCCTTCCACAGTATCTGTTCTGGCCCCAAAATGGCTGATTAGAACGAAAATGGAAGTCACGTGCAGTTCGTGGACTGTCCGCTGCGGGAGAAGTGGCGGCGTTGGGATCGCCTTTAGCTCGGTTCTCGTGGACGGATCGGTGCCGCTTTTTCAGAGCAGTCTCTATGGCAGTTTCCCAACTGAGTGGTTCTAGTAACGTTGGCACGAAGACAGCGTAGGCATTCAATTTTGGCTCGTGGCAATCAATGCCTCGACATGCATTCGGGTAGTGGCTCGTGCCCAGTCGCTGGGATGACGGGAACAGCCGAACCTTAACAATGCGTGGAACTCTGCTCGTACTGTGCTCTGTCGACCCCAACGCGTGGCTATGTTAAAAAAAACATTGGCGGCATATAATCGGCTCCAGATCACGTGGCCGCTTTTTCTGGCTGCGAGTTGACGAGGTAAAAGGTGTTCGTTTTTCTCGTATTTTTCTCTGCGATTACCGTTGAGTATAGAAAAAAAAATCAGGGTGTGTTTCATAGGTTAGGACTTAGGCTAGGTGGCGCAAGCTACCACCTGTTGCAAAGGGTATAGCCATTAACATCCATTCATCCATTCAGGTAATAAATATGACGGAATTGATTGATTGAAGTCCTTTAATGACAAGTATGGCTCGAGGCCGCAGTGGTAAAAACGGGGTGTAAGGGAGGGGGTTTGTTCATCTCCACATGTCGTGCAGGGTGCTAGAGCAGTCTACTCGCACTACACCGCTCATTATAGGTCACTGGGTTTTTCATAATCTGTGACCGCCCTTTGGGCGTCATCATCTATGTGTATCATACGTAGCAGTAAGAACTGCTAGGGTGCTCGCGTGTATGTCGTCCATGCGGTCTCGGCCCTGTGCGAAGCCAGGACAGTACTTTATGAGATGCCACAGATCTGCGCGACGGTGTTAGAGACAATTGAGGGTTACATCTTGGCGGTGCGGCTGATACAAGATGGGCTGCCACTTACTATGTGTGCTGTGTCGGCCGCGTTTGCGATGACTTTGTTTAGGAAAACTTCTTCCTGCCTAGAAAGTCCTTTGATGAGAGGCGCCTGTGGTGCAGCCTCCATGAGACGCTGTTTGCTAGCGGTCTTCGTGGAGGTACGAATAAAGTGCATGTAAGCTATGTGCCTGTCCCAGGGCGTTTAGTTGAGGTCCAGGTGATAAGGTGCCTGGAGTATTGCATCGCCACACGCAACACACGTGCGCCCTACTTCCCTCCGTTCTACGAGGGAGGCGAGGGGGTGGCTTCGCGCCGCGACCACCAGGGAGCAGGACCGCGGGCGCAAACATGCGCTCCGATAAGAAACCGAAATCTAGAAACGCGTCCAAATGTAGCGTTTTTAAAGAACGCCGTAAAATGCTGCCCCGGCGTTATATCCTTCTAAGAATAGTTGATGTAGTGGTTTTCGATGATGCTCTACAAGTTTCTAATTGGAACCATATGTCTATTTTCACAAATGAAAAGGTTAATTAACGAATTTTAAATAATTAGCCGACTTA
Source organism: Ixodes ricinus (assembly GCA_037355805.1). Classification (NCBI taxonomy): domain Eukaryota; kingdom Metazoa; phylum Arthropoda; class Arachnida; order Ixodida; family Ixodidae; genus Ixodes; species Ixodes ricinus. The sequence continues at coordinate 38,320 of JAZHYW010056120.1, forward strand.
TCGTAAAGATTAGCCACCCACATAATGTCCGCCTGGCCGTATGACCCACCTGCACAAACCGCATAACTGTAGCTTTTACGGCTTTTTCTAAAACAAATCTGAAAGAATAAAAAAAAACTGTATTTATATATTCACACATTCACTTACATTCATCTGCATATGTTCGTTTATATATATATATATATATATATATATATATATATATATATATATATATATATATATATATATATATATATATATATATATATATATATATATATATATATATATATATATATATATATTATATATGTTACGGATAGTTCGTTTGATCTGCACTGAAGAACTTTGCGGTCATAAATCCTTGAAACCCGTGCTGGCCTGCACTTACACCTTGATACACTTCACGTCGTCGCCGTCGTACGTTATTCGGCTTCACAGGGCTTTCACCCTCTCAAATATTGCGGAAGCGAGCTCCTCGAGAAGCCGGTCGCGCACTCGCGCGCACGACGAGCGTCGATAAAAATATGCACGGGCACTCTTCACTTCCGAAATCCCACAGAAAGTTGACCCCGAGAACAGAAGTTTCGTCGATCGTCACCAAGCTCATTCAGCGCGGTCGTGTACTCCCTCAGAAAGAACCACTGAACCTGCGAAGCCATTGTGTCTGCAAGCAAGGGAACACCGGGTGTGAAACTTTATTACGGGCTTTTGTCATCGCTTTATGGTACTGAGACGAGAGAGAATGTCTTAATGGTTAGACATTGAGAAGACAATGGTTACAGCATCTTATTTGCTTCTTTATCCGCCAATGATATCTAACCTCACGTTGAGGCCCTATGCATTTGTCAGTAACAACGGCCCTAGAAACCGTTTGTTTGGAGCGGAGCGCCATGTTGTGACGTAATCACTTACGGGGCAACGGTTCCTCGTGAGTTTTGGAAGCGCAAATCATCGCAAGTATGTGTTCTCATTCCAGAACCTCTGAAACCATAATTTAGAAGAGAAAAAAAGTAAAAAAAGAAAAGGATGATTGTAGCTCTGTCTATCAAGGCAATGAATTCCCTGAATTTGTATTAACAATAAACAAAAACAAAAATCGTCGCGACATATGCTGAATCGTATTTCATACATGAAAAAGAATGCGGTCCACACATATATGGAACATTCTGTTAACCGTGTTATTACACCTGGTGTATGAGTGTCATTAGCATATATATTTGTCAAGGTGGTGAGAGTTACATAAATGCCGTCTTCCCCATGTATTTATAAGAGCCGGCTTGCTAGAATCAATAGAAAGCTCACAAAGCCTGTGGAGCGAGAGCGCTTGAGACTGGACTTCACGTGCACTCCCTCGAGCGCTAGCTTCGCCAGTGCTTTCTTTCACAGAGTGACGCCGATCCTAGCAAGGTGGCCCAGGTTCGGTTTACATGAGATGAGGGGTTTAATTGTCAGGGCTAGCGGACTAGTTAACTGAAATCGGTTAATTAACTTTTTTAATTACATGTTTTAGGGGGTCATGTTGCAGGTGCAGTATTGACCACTATTACAGGCCATGACTTTAAAAGATTTGCGCGAAAATAGTAGTTTTTGAGTTATTATTCAAAAAAGTTTGCTTTTTTCACCCATTTTAAAAATTTCGCGTGCAAAAAAAAAGAAAGAAAAAGAAAACGCTTTAAGTTTTACTTAGAATGCCGCTTAGAAGAGTAAGAGTGGTTTCAGTCACGTCGTCACTTTTGTCGTCGGCACACCCACCAAGGAAACGCTGCCGAGATAGTGAGGACTGCGGACTACGTCACTCTTCTATGTGTCAATGTGGGCAGTGCTTTCGGCTCTCTTTTTGAGTGAATTACATTCTTCGGGACACAGAAAGAAAAAGTTCATCGATCATCAAAAAAACAAAACAAAAACATTACCTTTTCGCAAATATTTTTTCGTTTCATTTGTCTCCCCTCTAACCGTAATTGCTGTCAATACTGCAATTGCAATACGACCTCTAAAACCAATATATAAAAAGTTAATTAACACATTTTAGTTAATAAGTCAACTTACCCTAACGATTATCTCCTCATCTAATGTCCGCCAAGTCTGATAAATACATGGCTTAGACGGCCCTGGTCTAACTCTATCCGCTTAAGAAATTTTGTTAAAATTAACACTAGACATCCTGAGTAGTTGCAACTTCGTGGAAACATTTAACACAGTAATACGCGTTCAAATAAAGAAAATGCATGTCTCTGCCGGTCGACTGAGCCTTAATTACGCTACGAATGTACCTCATTATCCTCGATATGCATTTTTGTGCGTTTCTTATTGCTTCCAGGGGAGCCTTATGAACTAAACCGCGTTTTTGAGGTCACGCTGTAAGACTGACAATGATTCATGTCTCGGCAACGCTGTACCCTTCGCTAACCGTAGCGCTCATTGCCCACCCGTGATGTATGCGCAGAGCGCGCTGGTTGGTAAGCAGGGCGTTGGCCTGTAGGGTTGATTTCACGAGGGCATCAACCTAAAGGCGAGCGCCTGTTTGCTTCCTGGCACCAATGCGATTAGATACGACAGGCGCAGGTGGTTGTAACTCCTAGCATGAATGTGCAGGTGGTTTCTGTCGTCGCATGACTTCCTAGTTTCATAGTAGCTGCATAGCAATTTAGTCAGAACGGGGATTCCTCATTTATTTATTTATTTCACGAGGATGCAGGGGACGTGTTTAGACTTGAGTATAAACACACATTTTAGCTTTTAGCGTCTCACACAAATACATTAAATCAGAAGCTCTAAGGTTTGATCGGTGCTTGTGCTGCTGAACGTAGAAATACTGGGCTCAATTACCCCTTCCTCCCCGCAGGGGGCACCTGTGAAAGCAGGTGTTTGGTGAGTGGCGTCTCCACGGACCCCGAGCCATGCGGGTTCGCCCGCCCACGTCTGGCTGTGCGTGGCTTTCCCGTGTCCGGGGAAAAGGGCATCCTGGTGGTTGAGCCGAGCCCGGGGTAGGTTTGGACCCTTCGGGGCCCCCCGGGTGAGGCAATACACCACTTCGGCCCCCGCTTCTCGTAGACGGGAGTCCTGGTAAGGCCCGGCCAGGATGATTCAGTCTAGTCGCCACTCCTTCTACTATCCCCTCCCTTCTTTCACCTTTGTCTTCTCCTTCTTTTCACTCTTCTCGCTTCTCTTCTTTCCTTTTTCAACTTCTTTGGTGGCAAGGGCTAACCTTGGGTGGTGACAGATACCCTCGTCCAGATCCACACTTGGTTATAGTTTCTGGGTAGCGCTAATAGAGTAATGCTTCCAGCAAAGCCATATTTGTTATGGGGTGTTACCTATTCCCTTGTTGGGCTCCGTGGTGGGCGGCGCGCCACAGATTCCGAACACCCTTTGCCTTTTTATGGCGTCCCTCTCTTCTAAACCCCGAGCAGATCGACCCCCAAAAGGGTTCGCCCCGCTCCCCCTACTTTCGAAAAAGCCAATGAACCAGAAAAGTATCCTCGATTTCTTGTAGTTCACTCTACAACTGACACTGTGCATTTATCTAAAGTTTCTCCCTTTGTCATTGCAAAGCATTTGGAACAAATAATTGGAAAATGCTATAAGGCGAAGAAGCTTGCTGGAGACCTCCTTGTTGAGGTTGAAAATAAGCCACAGAGCACAGCACTCTTGAAGATGACAAGCCTGGGAGACTACCCGGTTACTGTCACCCCACATCGTACCCTAAATACTGTTCGTGGTGTCATCTCAGAAGATGACCTTCTCGAATGCAGTGAAGACGAAATCCTCGAAGGTTTGCGCAAGAGTGCTGTTGTTGCCGTTAGACGTATAACCTTAAAACGTGATGGACAAGAAAAACCAACCCGACATCTCATACTCACGTTTGAACTCCATGCTCTCCCGTCCACCGTGAAGGCAGGATACTTGAACTGCAGAGTCCGCCCTTTCATTCCAAATCCTCAACGGTGTTTCCGTTGCCAGCGTTTTGGGCATGGTTCCCGAAACTGCCGCGGCCGAGAAACGTGTGGAAAGTGTGGTGGTACCGACCATGTAGCGGACATCTGTGAAAATGAGCCGAAATGTGTAAACTGTAGCGGAGCTCACCCTGCTTTCTTCCGCTCTTGTCCAAAATGGAAAGAGGAAAAAGATGTCTTGACTTTCAAAGTAAAACATAACCTTAGTTACCAAGCAGCCAAAGAACAGCTTGCCTTTCAGGCAAGGGGTTCTTATGCCCAGGCAGTGCAGAGGGGACCCCCACTGCCTACGGCATCTGTGGAGACACAGACTTCCCCGGAAGACTTGTCCTCTCCACAGGGGTCCTCTTCCAAACCTCTGAAGATGACGCACACTCTGTTACCTTCATGTTCTAAGAGTGCTGTGCCCTCCAAGGAGGGTGCCACTCCGTCCAAGGTGCCGGAGGTGCCATCAATGGCACTAGCTGGCCCTTCTGGCAGGGGTCGAGGGCTCCCTCCCCGTTCCCCCAGCAGCAACCAGAAGCCCAGGCGGACAGAACAACCTCCTCCGCCCAAGGGTTCAACGCTCTCGTTGGATGAAAAAATGGACGAGAGCCTACCGCTTTCTGAAGATGACCAGTCTCTTCCTGAAGCAGAGTCTCTTCCTTTGGTCTCCTCTGAGGTTGTAGGACGACCAAAAGACACTGCTAAGAAAAAAGCAATCCCACGAATTGAGGCGCCGAAAGCCCCTTAAATTTATGTCTTAGCTTTCTCTGGTATATATATGTATATATAACGATCTGACTTCCTTTTAGAATACCAATGTCTCTTTTTTTCCAATGGAACTGTAGAGGCCTCCTTCCTAACTATGACGATGTGAGCCAGCTACTAGATGATCATGGCCCTGTTGCATCTTGCTTGCAGGAAACACATCTAAAAGCAAGCCACACTAACATATTAAAGTATTTCCAGGTGTTTCGCAAGGACCGGATACAAGCAGTTCATCCATCTGGAGGCGTTGCAGTTGTAGTGCAACGCTCAATTCCATGTAGCGAAGTGACTCTGCAGACTTCGCTGGAGGCTGTGGCAGCTCGCATTTTGTTAGATCGTATAATTACAGTTTGTTCTTTATATATACCCCCGGCTATCAGCTAAAGATTGAAGAGCTTGAAGACCTTGTTAGTGAGCTTCCACCACCTTTCTTACTTTTGGGAGATTTTAATGCACACAATCCTTTGTGGGGGAGTGGCAGACGAGATCCCAGAGGGGCTCTCATTGAACGCTTTCTTCTTTCCTCGGGATTGTGTCTACTTAACACAAATGAAGCCACATATTTTAGTTCAGCAACTCACACCTTCACTTCCATTGACCTATCTATTTGTCATCCATCATTATTCCCATTGCTTTCATGGAAGGTCATCCCAAATCCTCACGGAAGTGACCACTTTCCCATCATTTTAGAATTTAACCATCTTCCCATGACAGTCCCCACGCGCTCTCCTCGTTGGAAATTCGAAAACGCCGACTGGTCAACTTTCAAAGAATCGTCTCTTTTGGCATGCACATCACTTGACGGTCTCGATATCGACAGAGCCACTGAACATATCACTCAGCACATTTTACAGGCTGCCATTCTTTCCATCCCCATGACGTCCTCGCATCTACCCAGGAGACCTAAGCCCTGGTGGAACAAAGATTGCCGATTGGCCAAAAAAGAACAAAATCGAGTATGGGGTATTTTTAGGCGCTATCCTACAACACACAATCTTATTGAATTTAAAAGAAAAAGGGCCCAGGCGAGGTGGATTCGAAGGCAAGCGAAGAAAAAAGTTTTAGGGGGTACGCTTCCTCAATTAACAGCACTATACCTGCAAAGGAAGTTTGGGATCGCGTTCATAAAATTGACGGCTCTTACCGGGCATTCACTATCCCACTCCTGAGTCGAAATGGAGTGTGTCCTGCAAGTCTTGAGGAACAGGCCAACATCCTCGGTGAGCATTTCGAGTATGTCTCCAGTTCGCAACATTACACTCGGACGTTTCAGCGACACAAGATAAATGCAGAAAAAAATGCTGTTATCACATCAGGTGGCACGCACGAACCCTATAACACTCTTTTTACGTTATATGAACTTCAAATGGCACTTATTTGTTCCAAACAAACTGCCCCTGGACCAGATGGTATTCATTATAAAATGCTTGAACATCTTCATCCATCCACTATGGAGCTAATTTTGTACCTTTTTAATAGAGTTTGGCTCGAGGGCCACTTTCCATCCTCTTGGAAGATTGCTATTGTTGTACCAGTGCTGAAGCCCGGAAAAGATCCCTCTTGTGCATCTAGCTTCAGACCAATAGCCCTAACTAGCTGTCTTTCCAAGACATTAGAAAGGATGATTAACAAGAGACTCATGTTTTTTCTAGAACGAAACAACTGCCTTGATAAGTTTCAGTGTGGCTTTCGTTCAGCACGGTCCACTGTCGATCATCTCGTCCGCTTTGAGACCTTCGTACGTGAGGCGTTTGTCAACAGGCAACAGTGTCTCTCCATCTTCTTTGATTTGGAGAAGGCATACGACACAGTCTGGCGTTACGGCATACTGCACGATTTATTCGATCTTGGTTTCCGTGGCCGAATGTTGAGGGCTATACAGAGTTACCTGCAGCACCGTACTTTCCGCGTGAGGCTGGGGAAAACTCTCTCTAAGGAGTTTTTACAGGAAAATGGAGTCCCTCAGGGGGGTGTACTGAGTGTCACTCTTTTTATCGTCAAACTTAATTCCATTGGCCGTGCAATTCCTCCTTCGGTGCACTATTCTTTATATGTTGATGATCTCCAGATCTCCGTTTCATCCTGTAATTTCTCAATCTGTGAACGTCGCGTCCAACTTGCGGTTAATAATTTGGTCAGATGGGCCGATACAAATGGTTTTAAATTTTCTCCCGAAAAAACAGCTTGTGTCAACTTTACCCGTCGACGTGGTGTTCTCCAGGAACCGTCTTTGAACATGTATGGTTCTCCTATTGTTGTAAAAAATGAACACAAGTTTTTGGGCCTTGTGTTCGATTCCAAGTTGACTTTTGTTCCACACATTAAGAGCTTAAAACTCAAGTGTCTTAAATCTCTGAACATCCTTAAGGTCTTGTCACACGTATCATGGGGCTCTGACCGGCTGTGTCTGTTGCGTATCTATCGCTCAGTCATTCGCTCTCAGCTTGATTATGGTTGTATTGTCTATAACTCTGCTCGGGCATCAGTCCTAAAGATGTTAGATCCTATCCATCATCAGGGACTGCGATTGGCTACTGGTGCATTTCGCACCTCCCCAGTGCTTAGCCTTTACACGGAAGCAAACGAACTGTCCCTTGAGTATAGGAGGTTTTCCCTGGGTTTTATGTACTCTGTCAGGGTGCGCTCTGTCGCGGAGCACCCTGTTCGAGATAATATTGAGACCATCAAGTTCCAACGCACATTTGAAAACAAACCTTCCATAGTCCCCCCTTTTTCTATGAGGAATAATTCTGCAGCACAATCTGTTGGGATGGAGGCAAAGCCTCAGCTAGTCCAGTACCCAGCAGATATAGCTCCATGGAACAACTGCCACATACATTGCGACCTCACACTGACCAAGTATAACAAAAAGAATGTTCCACAGGAAGTCATAAGGCAGGACTTCTTTGAGCTTCAGACCAAATATCACGAGTATGCCAGTTTTTATACTGACGGGACAAAGAAAGACTCGGTAGTAGGCTGTGCTATGGTGGGACCATCGGTAAATCAGGTGAAGAGAATAAATTCAAAAGCCTCTATACTAACAGCAGAGCTTTATGGTTTACTGCTGGCTGTTGATTACATAATCAAAAAATCAGCAGAACCCATCCTTTGGGAATGATTATCTACGTTAATGCGAATAGCATAAACGGTGTGGAGTTATGCGCGTTCGTCAGGTGGCCGGCACACTCTAGATACGCCAGCCCACTCTTGAGGCGATTCTAAATTTGTTGACACTTTCACAGCCCTGCGCACGATCTCCGCAGCCCAGCACGTGCGTTTGTGTCACTTAGGAAGGCGAGCAAAGCACGCGCCATACGCACAAACACTCAAAATGGTACCGACCAGACTTTCTGGCGTCTCAGCTAGTCTCAACCAACGGTACTCTAAACGGTTGTTTATATCTTTACCATAGGACGCGCTTTACAGCGCTGTCACAGCTACCGGTGGCGCGCGTTCCATGCACGAGGGCTCATTCCGCTCTCGTGAGGGTGAGCACGGCCGCTACATCACCCTCTCCCGAGCGCGGGAGAGGGTGAGCTAGCGGCCGTGCTCAGCCTCACAATACACATTCATGTCCATGGTTTTATCATATATTTCGCTACTATAGCTCTTTCCTCTTCTTAAACCCGAATTGCAATAGTCTAAGCTTGGCGCAATATAGCCTTAGTTGCTGATGCGCCATAAACCCCCAATCAACCAACCAACCAACCCCTTCCCCTCTCCCCCCCCTCCCACACACACACACACTTCCTGCTCGTTTCCGATCTGGATCAGCATCGTGCCGCCGTGCGGTTGTGTGTCACTGCTGCATGATGAACGTTAAAGTCCCCATGGACAACAGTGATATTGCACTGTATAAATTAATCTAATGTAGCTCTGAGACACCAAAGACCCGTTGAGGCTGATATCTTCCCGTTGTCTAAACATACGCGCAATAATTTTTAGGCTTTTTAGATTCCTAGCTTATTTATACCTCCTGAGGATCTCTCAGCTTCGACGAATATTGCCGCGCGCGCACGTGGCCAAGTTGGCAGCGCGGCCGCGGCTTAATGGCAGACATGTACACGTTACCCAAAAAAAGGAACTAAATACCGTTACTCGTTGCTTGCTGAAAAAGTAACTAAATACGTTACTCGTCACCGGTTCTCAAAATGAACGCGTGAGTTACCTCAAAAGTAACGAGTTACATTTCACGTTACTTTGACGATCAAATACACAAGTCTTTTTGTTTCATGGTTTTTTGTTTTCTTTTTGGTCGTCGTTGCACTTAAGGAGTAGCTGCCTCTTGAAGTTTTTACCAGTTATGTTTCCCCCTACCTTGAAAATACATCTCCGGCGACGCTGAAGGGTCATTCTACCGACACGCTTGGTGGAACGGCAATGTTGTGCTCCAGGAAGAGCTGGTGGATCTGGGATTCCCCCTCTCTTGTGTTCTCTCAATACTTCTAAAGTTCGTAGTTGACAATGGATTATGTGCCTTCCCGCGTTGGCAACTTCCGGGTTTACATTCGGTCCGTACTCAGTTCTAAAAATTCAACCAACGAACCTTATTGCGTTCGCTGGGTGAAGGACATTCCCAGCCGTAGAGTTCAGTACAGCGACGTTTATCGCTGGAGACGTCATTCGAACTATTCGACTGACGTGTTCAGTGATACACGTTGCTGTGCTGTCATACTTTTTAGTTGTTTTTCGGGTTGCCCACCTACCGTTCTCGCAATAGACGCATACTCAGGTTAGAATAAAAACAAACCCGTTTAAGCGGTGTTGTACATGTTGTTCCTCAAAAGTAACAAGATACCGTTACTCGTTACTTGGCTTTAAAAGTAACTAAATACGTTACTCGTTCCTCTTCTAGAAAAGTAACTAAATACGTTACTCGTTGCCGAAAATAGTGACTAGGTAGAAGTAACTCGTTACTTGTAACGCGTTACGTACATGTCTGCTTAACGTGCTTGCCTCCCACGCGAAGATCCAGGGTTCGATTCCTGGGAGGGTCGCGTCTTTATTTATTCTTGCAATTTATTGTTCTGGTAAATTCTATAACTCTGTTGCATGTTCGAGGTCGGAACGTTCTACGCGCGGAATCTTCTACGCCTATTGTTCTAGAAGCCCAGGTGTGTACAAAATGGGCTCCGCGTGGGGAGCCGGAGTCAATCTCGCCCCAGCGTCCGATCCTGCTGTATGCCGACTTCGACGCCCGTGACGCTCTGTTGTTATCCTCTGTTTCCTTTTTGGGCACAAGTTCGCCCCATTGAACATTTCAGTTTTCTCAGTTATTCTTTGTTTCGTCACCTCATCATTCGTGACAATATCTTTGGCTGCACGAGGTCGCCGCAATACCCCTGTCTGAAAGCAACCTCGACTTGACTGCTTCGTGGCGCAGTTAGACGGCAAAGGAACAAACGCGTTTTTCGACAAAAACGACTCTTCATTGTCAGACGCAGGACGTCATTACCAAGTCCATTTCCTGCCAGTCACTTCAGCCGCCCCCGACGCAAAACAATCTGACCATTGGAGAACCCGGTCGCTTTGTAGCCGCATTTGTGGCCAAATGCAATCGCATGCTTTTTTATTGGTGACTACAACGGCCGGAAGATTTCCAACAAATACTTTCTGGGGCAAGACTTCATAAACAAAATCAGAAAAAAAGGAAAGATACGGGCAAAACACCAGAGAGAGGAAGACAGTCAAACTTACGTAAGAATGAACACAGACACACGAAATATATTAGACACGGTAAGAGAGAGAAACAGCTAAAAGAAAAAAAAACACGGAGAAAGTGTACCATGAAGTATATGGGAGACAGGTCGAGAGACAAACAAAGACAACAAACGTAAATCAAAATCCTACAAAAACGCACACACACGCAAAGCGAGAGAAACAATAAGCAACACAGTCGTGGACGTCATAAATTTCTAAAAATTTTCAGTCTGCAAATTTGATGCAATCTGGCTGTGCATGTTATTTTCTGCAGATTTTGCGCTTCGTGTCTGCTGTTAGAAAAATACCGCGATGGTATTTTGCATCCAACTCCCGATTGTGGGGCAGTAGTCCCAAAATGGCGGGATAGACGGGGATAGATTCTCCAGCATTTCCTGTGCGCATGCTTGCTGCTTGCTGGTGTGCTGAACTTAATTTATTTGGCCACAAATACGAAGCGGTCAGGGCAGAAGCATATCGCAGGTAACGGAGATGTTGACGTGCGTTAATAAAATGAGCATGTTGATTTTGTTTTAAGGTTACGAAAGAGAATCTAACAACTTCTATTTTAACGCACTCAGTTTTTATCTCAAAACTGCATGGTGCATGAACACGCTGACTAGAACCATGCGGTAATAGCCGCACCCTGACCGATAATTCCTACCACAATCTCTGCTTCCGTCCACGCTCCTCTGGTTCCTTGTTTGTCCGCCAGAGGGCGAGCGGCGGGTTGCAGTTGCGTACATACGAAGCATGGTTGGCATGAACTTGAAAGGAACCTCCTGGAACTTTGGGATCGGAGTGGTTGTGACGTCTTGCTAAAGTTAAAGTCTTATCGAATCTCTGACTAAAACTTTGAGGCTTGCAGGAGGGCCCGGGACTTACGGTGTAGTATGTATCCATTGCCTCTTATTGCTTTCTTGTTCTCACGGCACGCTTTTCAGATATCTTCAAAGATGTATAAACTGTGAGGGTGTTTTGGGGACACAGAATAAGCAGGCGGAGACGACGGTTTGCCCAGCCAAGACTGAATCTATTCTGAAACGCGCGCGCAATCACGCCTTAGCACGCGCTGTCCCTCGAGCACTTCGGCGCCCAAGTTGGCAGCGCTGGTCGCGCCACTTGGTCGCCACAAATGCTCCCTCTTCGGAGAAGGCCATCCTGGCCGAAAGGTAGAGCCAGCCTGCTAAGGTTCGGGCTGGCGAGGTGTGAAAGGCTTGAGCGGACTGACATGCACGACATGCCGACCACGGTTGCGGCGGTCAGATGAAGGCTGTTCAGGCTCCACGAGGTAGTTGACAGGGGATGTTTGGCAAATGACTCGATACGGTCCTTGGTATTATGGGAGGAGTTTTTCGGAAAGCCCACGTTGGCGGACAGGAAAATGAATAAGTACGAGGTCATCCGCATTATATTGGTGATCCTGATGTCGGTCATCATAGGATCGTTTGGAGGCTTGTTGATGGAGTAATGTGCGTGTACGGGCGAGTTGGCGGCAAGCCTCTGCACGGTAGGAGGCTTGTGAAGTGGTATCCTCGTCGAGAATGTCAGACGGGTAAGGAATAATAGTGTCCAGTGTGGTAGAAGGCTCACGGCCGCGCAGCAAATAAAAGGGTGAGAATCCAGTCGTGGATTGAATGGCCGAGTTATAGGCAAATGTGACAAATGGTAATATGGTGTCCCAGTTGGAGTGGGTGTTGGCGATGTACATAGAGAGCATGTCCGCGAGTGTATGGTTGAAGCGTTCTGTAAGGCCGTTGGTTTGCGGGTGATAAGGTGATGTCAGTCGGTGATCAACGTTGCAGGCTTGCAGTAAGGCTTCAACAGTTCTTGACAAGAAGGATTTTCCGCGGTCACTAATCAGAACTCGAGGAGCGCCATGGCGTAATATAATGTTGTGGAGGATGAACCGTGCGATGGCTTCGGCCGTGGCCTCATGAAGGGATGCGGTCTCAGCGTATCTGGTCGCGTGGTCAATAGCCACAACAATATAGCGATTCTGAGCTGTTGATAAAGGCAGGGGACCAAAAATATCAATTCCGATGACCTCGAAGGGGTACCGCGGTGGCTGTAGGGGCTGAAGGAGACCGCTGGAAGGAGATGGTGGTCGTTTACGATGTTGGCATGGTTGACATGATCGGACGTAGTGGGCGACTGTGCGGTACATTCCGGGCCAAAAATAGCGATGGCGGACTCTGGCATAGGTTTTGAAAAGGCCAAGATGTGCGGCAGTAGGGTCATCATGAAGACATCGTAAAATCTCTTGACGTAATGATGATGGAACGAGAAGCAACCACCGCTTTCCATCAGGTGCATAGTTGTTAGGTCAGCGGGTACAGTCGAATGACCAGAGAGCCTTTTTTTTTCGATGTCTCGTTGTGATAGCGATAGCATACCTGATGTTCGATCCGGATACGGGTCGTCGCTACTGCTCATGTGCGCCACTAGCATATGCCCGTACCGGGCAATGAGAAATCTACCGTTTTCAGAAATTGCCAGAGTTCGAGAAGTCTGGAGAAATCAATGGGCGTGCACAGCGCAAGTACAGGGGCATCTCATTTGAAAGTTTCATCGTCGGTCATGAGTTCATGGAAAGCGAACATTTGTAAGCGGTGAGGACATTTTTCCTTTTTTTCAGCTCGGAAATGTTCCTGGATTTTTTGGCATAAGTATCCTTGAGGTATCAGCAACTGCCTTTCATACCCGCTTGTGCCACATGAAATATGCGCTTTTTATTTTTTATTTTATTTGACAATACTATCAGTCCTCACAACGGGGTCCATTATGGGGATGAGCAACAAAAGTGAACATAAAATAGCCACGCAGAACATGGTGTACAACATAACATTACCAGCGTACTCTAAGGTTATACTATCAAACACAATATAAACACACTCACAAAAAAGAAATACACAAAGCACTGTGAGCAACAGATTTCGATACATAACTTTTACAATAACTTTTGCAGACCTCTCATAAATTCAGAAACGGTGTTGGCTGCAACAGTGCTTTCTGGCAGCGCATTCCACTCCTTTATCGTTCGGGGGAGTAATATGCATTTTTTAAAGCAATTTTTGGCCTAACGATATTCTTCAAGTGTTCTAGTGTGTTTGTTTCGCGTAATTCTAGAGGTATGGTGTCTTATCAATCTATCTTTGTCTAGCAGAAGTGTCCCGTTTAAAATCAAGTAAAGCATTTTCAAGCGTTTGTTCCTCCGCCTCTCTTCCAATAGATTGATTCCTGCCCAGGAATACAGTTCCGTGGGTGAATCTAGCCTCCTGTACTTCGAGAAAATAAAACGCAAAGCCAATTTCTGAATCCTCTCTAATTTTAATACTAACTTTTTTGTGTACGGGTCCCACACTTCACTGGCATATTCTATACTTGGTCTTATCAGCATTTTAAAAGCTAACAGTTTAGTTTCCGGTGTGGCCATTTTTAACGACCTTCTTAATGACCAAAGTTTACCTGTAGCTTTCTTAATTATATTATTAATTTGATTGTCCCATCGAAGATCGCTGGTTATTGTTTTTCCTAAGTATTTAAATTCGTTAACTCTAGACAAAGGCTTTCCGTTTAAGCGGTAGTTATGCACTGCAGGAGTTTTCTTATGTGTTATTGACATGCAAACGGTCTTTTCCAGGTTTAAAGACATCTGCCAGCTTTCACACCACTTGCTATTTTTTTGTAAACAACCGTTCAACTCGATGGAATCACTGTCATCATTTATATAACTATATAAAATGCAATCATCAGCGAACAGCCTTGCTTGTACAGTAATGTCACGAAGGACGTCATTTATAAAAATTAAAAATAACAAGGGTCCGACTACAGATCCCTGTGGGACTCCCGAGTAAACTTCTCGTAGCATCGAATCATGCCCATCATTACTAACAAACTGTTTTCTAAGAGTCAAGAACGCTTCAATCTACCGCAGGAGTTTGGAATTCTTTAGCAAAGGATCTAGCTTAACGAGCAACTTATTTTGGTTCACCTTGTGGAAGGCCTTTTGGAAGTCTAAAAATATTATGTCGACCTGACCTCTATTGTCAAGAGTCGAAGAAAAATCATGAATTAGTTCCGTTAATTGTGTAGTTGTAGATAAACCTTTTCGAAACCCGTGTTGCTTGCTATCAAGTACTTGATAAGCATCTAAAAACGTTCTTATATGCTTTGAAATGACGTGTTCTAGCAATTTACAACAGCTAGATGTTAACGAAATGGGTCTATAGTTTGTGACTTAGCTTGCATTACCTTTTTCATGTACAGGTATTATTTTGGCGATTTTCCAGTCATCTGGAACAGTTCCATCTGACAACGATCTCTTGAAGACGAGACTAAGATACTTTGAACACCGTTCACTGTAGCGATATAAGAATTCCTTAGGAATATTATCAGGACCAGCAGATTTCTTTGGATCTATACAAAGTAGTAAATAAAAATACCTTCTTCTGGTATTTCTACGTCATTCATTGGGGGAACATTTTCAAGTGAAGAAAACTCCGGTAGGACATGATTATCAGTAGAAAAAACACTGACGAAATATTCATTAAAACAATTTGCGATTTGTTTCTTGTTTTCAATAACCCTATTTCCTACTATCACCTTAGTAACTCTTTTTTACTCGATGTTAGTTGTCGCCAAAACCTCCGTGGTGAATATTTGATAAAGTTTTGCATTTTAACATTAAAGAAGAAGAATTTCGATGCCTTTATTTTTGCTTTAAGTTCCGTACTTAGCGTCAGTATTTTAGCCTGTAGCAACCCATCCCTTTTCCCACGCGCTTTTGTTCTACACCTGGTTAAGCGTCTTTTGTGATGGATTATATCCCTTGTAATCCAAGGACTATTTGGATTCCGCTTCTTTACGTGCATTGGAACGAACTTATGAATGCATTCTAGTACAGTCCTTTAAGATTAAGCCATAGCTCGTCCACTCCAGTCAGGGGGTTCCTAGCAAGGTCCTCAAATGCATCGCAGTTAAAGACTAGTTGATCAATAATTGATTCGTCATCAGCTTCCTTAAAGCTTCTATATGAAGATATTTCCGTTTTCTTAAGTGTAGCTTCCAACGATAGTTCGAAGTGTACCATACTGTGATCAGAAATTCCCGGGTAAATCTTGCAATCGTATGTGTGACGTGAGAGGGTCTCACTGACAAATATCAAATCTATTAGGGATCGTGATTCCCCTTGCACCCTAGTATGCTCTTTGACAACCTGTGTCAAGTTGTGCGAGAAGGCCAGATCCAGAAATTCTTCAGAGCACGACACTTCACTGTCCCCAGTTCCTAATGTAGCCCAGTCTATCCCACCGAGGTTGAAATCTCCCATCAAAATAACTTTCTTTGAACTTACTTTCAACTTAAATAGAAACTCATTTAACTCCTTAAAATATCCAATAGGCATTTGTGGAGGGCGATACACTACACCTACTATCAATTCACTGTTTTTCA
Organism: Ixodes ricinus; assembly: GCA_037355805.1. Taxonomy (NCBI): domain Eukaryota; kingdom Metazoa; phylum Arthropoda; class Arachnida; order Ixodida; family Ixodidae; genus Ixodes; species Ixodes ricinus. The sequence continues at coordinate 54,168 of JAZHYW010056120.1, forward strand.
ACTTGATCCTACACCATACATTTTCAATACCTGGAGCACCTTCCATTTCAAAAGCGACCAGGGACGATTGAACTATTAGGGCCATACCTCCTCCTCTACTTCCTCTGTCCTTTCGAAAAATATTATAACCAGGGGGAACTATCTTATTGTCGAACACTGATGAATCAAGCCAGGTCCCAGTAATAGCCACTATACTAGGGTCATGATCCATTAAAATGTGTTCGAGCTGAAGCGTTTTATTGACAATACTTCGAGCATTAAGGTTGATCAGTACAAGGTTTTTTGTTTCCTGTGAATTAGGTTCACGTCATTGTTCAGAATGCGGTACGTTGGGCGGTACATTAGGTGCAAAAAGTTGAACTCTCTGGTCAGTATCTGAGTCCCATCCGTACGTTACTCCATTGATTTTTAGCTATGTCGTACGACAAGAACACCTTGTCTCCATTTCGTTTCTTTGCAGCTGCACTCTCCCATAGCTTCCTCTGATAACTCTTATGTTTTTCGAAAAGTCCTCATTAATAAAAATACGAGTCCCTTTAAGCTTATTGGCATTTCTAAGTACGTTTTGTTTTTCGTTATTACTTTCAAAGCTTAATATGACTGGCCTCGGCTTTCTGCTAGGTAGCCTTCCAAGACGGTGAACCCTTTCGACAGACGTCACTTCAACACTCATTTTTGTTTTGAAAACATCTTCAACTACTTTCATTCTCAAGTCCAACTCTGTTTCCTTCTCAGATTCTGCCACTCCATGGATTACCAAATTGTTTCTTCTACTTCTGTTTTGTAAGTCATCAATTTTTTCTTGTAGGTTTAATACTGTCGCTTCCAAATTTGCCACCTTTCTTTGTGTACCATCAAGCGTCGTGACAAGATCAGTTATCTTTGAAGTGGACGCTTCAATCGCTTCTAATCTTATATCGAAACTTTTTTGACTTGCAACTATGGATGATAAATCAACTGTCATCTCTTTCTGGCATTCCTGTATCTGCTGCATTGTATCTGTGTCTGGGCCAGGATTTTGTTCGACATCCCCGCACCTTATCAGCGCAAGTGCCCCCCAACAACAATCAGCAACGGCAGCGAAAAACAATTTCACACGCCTTGGGCAAGGCAACAACAGTAGACAACGATCGTCTGAGCGATACGAGCAGTCACAAAATCTTTCACCTACCTGCACGACAAGAAAAGAGTCATCTGTAAGACATGTCACTTCTGCTGTCACCTTGCCCACTGGCCATCAATCCGTTGGGTTGTTCCTTTATAGTCTCGAAGGCTGACGTGGATGTGCCTCCGCGGTAGATGATTGGACGATCAAACACGTGGTCGAAGACCACGTCTCTGTGCAGATTTTGATGAGGTGTCGTCGGTATCTCAATGACTGGCAGCTTTTCGATCACGTAGTTTTGAAGAATGGTGGTTCCGTGTCGATGTCCGTACGCGCCTTCACATGCCGGTAATCCGTGAAGCGACAGCAGCAGCAGTCAGTACTGCACGCAAGAAAAGAGCCATCTGTAAGACATGTCGCTTCTGCTGTCACCTTGCCCACTGACCATCAATCCGTTGGGCTGTTCCTTTATAGTCTCGAAAGCTGACGTGGATGTGCCCCCGCGGTAGATGTTTAGACGATCAAGCAACGAAACATGTCTGCAAACAACCAAGCATTCATTTTTTTTCCAGTTCAAGGTTCGTAGTTAGTTAAGGTGCAACATTCTGCAGTTGAGATAATGTAATTTGTGAGAGAACGATGCAAGAACTAATTATCAGCCTTCAAGTGCATTCAAGGGTGAACGCGCCTCACAAAAAAAAAAAAGCCGCCGAGAAAAGTGCAGCTACAAAGAGATTGCGCTCTTGATTATAACTATTACGTCCAGAACACACTCACAAACGCAGTTTGTTTGAACCTTGGAGAAGAAATCTAACTTTTAGGAGCACAAAAATCAGTTAATTTTGTCGGTAAGTGACCAAACTGGCTGTCTGGCGCAAAACGCCATCATTTGAGGTGGAGTGGTTAAAGAAGATAAGTGTGCGCGCGAGAGAGGGGTCACGATACTCTCCTAACAATATGCGCCGAGTAATATTGGGGAGAGAAAGACACGAGAGCGCGAGTAAACGTCAGAACGCCGAGTTTTGGTCCGAATGATTAGTGGATAGACCTAAAGCTAGCTGCCTTTGTCTCCACCTTTCCAATATTTTATTTCCAATCAATTTATTTGAAATTAAGCCAAGCCGCGGCTGCCTGGTCAACCGCGCTTTTCTGTGGGGTACGGCGGCTACGAGTATGAGTGCGTTGACAAATTTCGTCACGGTGCCTCAGTCAATCGTCCTGTGGAAACTGCACGTTTTTCAATGCTATCGGAGGAAGACATTAATAACCTACTGACGCCCAGTGCATGGCGACAACTTAGCCGATTTTTTGAAGAGTCGGCCATCCGTCGACAACGAACTGCACAAAGAGAACGGGCTTAGTGGTGATCAGATGGCAGCGTTCACGAACATTGCAACCGGTAAACATTTTCACTATTTACTCCTTCGGCTGCACGGCGATCTGGCTCGACTCCAGGAAAGAACTGCCTAGCTGAACACTACGTAACTTTAGGTACCACTGAACGTAACTGAACTTCGCGAACAGCACGTCGGCCATGCGGCGCCAGTTGATGTATCCGCCATCTTGAACCTGGTGCTCTCGCTGGGCCCGAGATCTCTCGAGAGCTTCCTGCAAGAGGCCCGCAACGCCCGCAAGCACGCAACGCAACTCCATGGCGTTGCGTGCGTGCTGCAATGCGCCAGACCTTCTATTGGGCTCTGCGCATGCCCACTCCCGACCCACAATTTTCTTGCATACGAAAAGCTTTTCCATACAGTCCCCTAAAACTGTCTAATAGCTCCCAGTTGTTTGGTGGCGCCCTCTGATGGTTCCCATTTGTGACATCGAGACAAGTATTTGCATTGCTGTGACGTTACGAGTTGTGATTCTGGCTTCTCCCCACCATTTGCGAACGACAATCTCGACGCTGTGTACAGAAACCACGGTGAAAGATTGGACTCATCGTGTTTTTATCCTAACGGCGTCGAAGTCGACTGTGTGACATTGCTCTTAACAGAAGATGATTGGTCCGGTTCGGGTTCATCATTTTGCAACATCGACCTCGGGAGGGGTTTACGGGAAACCGATAAAGAGGAAAATAATTTTAATAATTTGTTTGGTTGTGTTTTGTTAGGCAAGAGATCGAATGATTGACAAATTAAGGTCGGTCACAAAAGTCCTGAAAGGAGAATGAAAGTGCATCCTGATGTCACCGGCGGGAAGGCAAGCGTACAATAAACGAATTATGACGATAAAGGTCCCGAGGGTGTTTCGCCAACTTAAGCGCGAAACACATGTACGACGAAACCGTCCGATCCGACGTGCGGACTGCCGGAATGACCTCGGGGGCCAGGGTTTTCGTAGCACCGGAGAGCGTTGAAAACCCTCGCCTCCGACCGTCGTATTGCCTGATCGGACGTAAGATCGGACGGTTTCGTCGTACGTGTGTTTCGCGCTTTACCCTTCCCTCTTCGCCAAGGAGCATACCTTCGAGGTCGATCTTCCTTAGCGTCTTTCTTAAAATAAAGGCGCAGTGTTTCGGCCTGCCAAACTCCGCGGGAGTACGTGCGACGTGTGTTTCAGCGGAGTTACTGAATTCTTGCAATGGCAGGTGCTTGCCCATATCAACGAAAACATGGAAATAGATAAAACCTTTTTTTATTTTCAGTATTTAATGGTTTGTGGGAATGCCCTTGCAGCTACCCGTCTCGGGGAATGACACAGCACACCGGTTCAACAACACGGAGACATTTAATGGCTGTTATCGCCCGCGCCGCGATCGGAAGAGCTTCCGTGCATACGCTACGACGCTCTTTTATCAGCGGCTTTTATCATTTGCCCTTGGTCCCCTCGCAGTAGAAATGACCACTGACGATTTGGCAGATTGACAACCTGGGCGAACGCTTTGGTTCCCAGGTTGCCCACAGGTTTCAACCTGAACTTCATTGTCTCACTCGTGTGAAGAGAGGAAAACGGAAACTTCTTCTCCTTAACGGTAGGGGTGAAAATTATTATAGGAGTACTCGATTATGAAGATAAACTCAAATAAAAGTGGACGCACACAAGCTAGCAGGACATGACACATTTGAAAGAAAGCAAAGCGAATGTGTTTTCTGACACCAGTCAGATAATGCATGCCATAATTCTGCATGCTGTTTAAAATATTTGGGAGTGAACGATTTAGCATTTATATGCTCAAGCTTGTTCTTGAGCGTGACATTAAGGCTAGCTACACACCTTGAGTTTCATCTCACCAGTAGGTATAAGAACGTGTTTTATTTTTAAACAAACAGTTGATATGTGACGAGAAGTTTATTATTGTAATGTTCAGTAATTTCATTTATATTCAGCTATAAATAAGCTTTAAAAACGACGTTTTGTGCTACACATACAAAAAAAAATTTCTCTCGAAAAGGTGTTAGCGTTTTTTTTTTTTACATACGAAAGAAAGCGGTATTTGTAACATATGACTGAATCAGAGCACTACGAACAAGGAATATTAGTGCAATAGGCATCATATTATATAAATATTTAAGACGGTCGGAAATATCTTATTATGGTGTCAACTACACCTGACTATTAAGCGTAGTCAGTGCTTGTTCCTAAAAGATGCACAAAAAATAAAAATACTTGACGCGTTAGCCACTACATATACTTTGCGTTTGTCTGTTAGTCGTTTTGTTTGTATTCTTGTTTATTTTTATATTTCAGGGTGATTTTAAATGGACAACCAGGAGATATGCAGGTGTTTGTACTCGCGACATGTCGCTGCCTGGCATTTCGAGAAAGGAACGAAAAAAAAAGGAAAAGAAAGGTAACTAAAACATTATTAACAACAAACATTACTAATTGCTTTAAGTAGAAAGTAAAATCGTCGTACAATTTAAAACGAATTTCCTAACAAACAGTCATGCAAGCTACGCGGTCTAAAACCTTTTGTTGTACACTGCAAGAAAAAAATATTGTTGTGTGTATGTTTATAGAGCCGGAAGTTAGTCTGCCTTAGTGGGCGTCTGGTGTCTCAGCTGTAGATGCCCAATTTAGCCAGTGCAGTACAACCGCGAGCCTGAAGTCTTTAACGTGCACCACGCAGTAGTGAAACACGGCCGCTCGCCGGTACGATGCTCATGCAGATCGAAACGGGCAGGGGTGGGAATAAATTTGTACACTGCAAGAAAAAAAAACAATTGTTGGGTGTATGGTTATAGAGCCGGAAGTTAGTCTGCCTCAGTGGGCATCTGGTGTCTTAGCTGTAGATGTCCACCTCGCCAGTGCAGTACAGCCGCGAGCCTGGGGTCTTTAATGGGCACCACCACTGCAGTAGTGAAACACGACCACACGCCGGTACGATGCTCATGTAGATCGAAACGGGCAGGGTGGGGACTGAACCCAGGACACATGGGTCCTGCAGCGCGAGCTTTCGCTCCACGTGCTCGCTGGTGTGCGCTAGCCCACTCGGCCACCGATTTGTTTCTTCTTTATTCCCTGTTGAATACATGACACAGATACACTCCTACACTACACTTCTCTGTTACACAGACTCATCGGCATTTGCCAGTACATCAGGCCCTAATACAGTTTCAAATCAACAAGTTTGTCTAGCACAGACAGCCATTCTGACGGTTCGCTATGCGACTTCATAACATCTCGTAAATAACACACGCTCTCAATAAAGAAGTCTCTGACCGGTCGAGCGTCCAAATCGTAATGTCAAACAGCCATCCTAGACTTCCACATATATACTGTGGAGACTCAGCACCATCAACATGTCGTAGGGCACGCCCTCCTCGTTATCTGTCGTGAGGAAACGCATGGCCCACTCGGCCACCGATCCCCCCTTTGTACACCGCAGAAGAGCTATACTTCGTTTCAGCTTAGGTCCGAGCGCGACCGATGTTTTGAGCCACAGGGCCAATCAAACAGCGAAAAAGGCACAACGTCATGGGGTGCTCTCTGTAGTTGATAGGACCAGCCGGTATTCGCCGTCTATCTGTGCACTGCTCATCCGCCGCCTTGTCAAGCGCAGAGAGCACGCCATGACGTTGCGCTTTTTGCCCTGTTTGATTGGCCCTTCGGCTCATAACATTGGCCGCGCTCGGACGTAAGGTGAAACGCAGTATAGGAATCACAGTGCCTTCCAGCACCGTGTTACCAAGAAAGCGAAGACGACGGAGCGGAAGGCGTCCTCCGCTATTCCCCTGGTTCGGTCAGGCTATAAAAGTTCCACGGCCTTTTCATTTGGCAGGCTCTTAATGTGTAAACAAAAGTGCCTCTTGGGTTACAGCTAGGAACCCTCGCTTGGTTGCGCTACACTTTCGCGCGTCAATCGGTTTTTCTGCGCGCATCAAGAACTGTTTGCTAACGCTGACCTCTGAACACCTCACGATACTCCCATCATCCGATAGTTCGTGTGGCGGCGTTCAGGATTTGTACATGGATTGTCGCAGGTATCTGCTAAACTCTATACGGCGGAAGCACTGTTCTCGCACAACGCGCTAGGCTCTAATTACTGTCGCGTCGCGTCGTTTTCTTTATTAACTTTTTTGTCACCAGCACGCACTCGACACTCAGATCTCGCCGGTGGCGGCAAAAGCCCTCTCCCCTGCCAGCGCCACCGAGTTGCGCGAACCAAAACAGCTGCTCATAGCAGTCGCCCCACGTCGCTGACGGTGCGAAGGCCGTGCTATCCTGTCCAAACGCTCCCGTTATCTCCTCGACAGGCAGCGAAAGCGTGCCGCGCCTTTCGCTCAATCGTATCTCTCTTGCCTTCCGCGTCCGGCTTGCGGCGACAGCGGACGGATTCAAATAGGCTCGAAGACTGACATCGACGCCGAGTTCTACGGAGAGCACGTTACGACAGATAATGGAGAACTTCCAGGAGCTCGACGGTCTTTCCCGGAATTCGTCCCACAACGGCCCCGAGAGCTGCAATAGAGCCTGCGAGCGAGACGTGGAACCGGAGTGAGTGAAATCCGTTATTCCCACGTTATGGCGTATTGAGCGTACGTACCCTTGGCGGCGCCTGGTGTGGCTGTGTGAAATGTTTCCCCGAACGCTTCCGCTGCTCGACTCTGCAAGCACCCTTGCTGATGCTGCTGCGTTGGCGATATTACATCTTAGCTCGCTTCAATTAATTGTCGTCTATAACATCGTCCTCGTAAATTCACGCCTATGGTGAGAAAATGGTGCGCAAAAATGAGAAAATGCGCGCATGTCAAAAGTGGGTCAAGAATAGTAGATGACAAACCACAGCGAGCAAGTTTTCAAACAAAAAAAATAATAATATAATAGAATGGGCGTTTTATGAAAACGCAGATGATAGAAATGCTGCTGCCGACCTTGAAATGTTAAGACACCGTTCTATTTTAGAAAGAAGCGCGAGAAAGTAGCGCGGCCAGAAGCAAAATATTCGAGCTACGCGTTATGTTTTATGGAGAGCTGCTCCGCGGAGAATTTGTTTTTCTTGGCACTTCGGTTTTGGTAAGTACCCGTTTGAGAAAAATAAACCTCGTCTGAAAATCAAATAAACCTCGTATGATTTAGAGCAGACAGCAACCAGTCTAAAATTGACTTCCTGTAATGCAGTGATTCTCAGCCATTAATGTTTCGCGGACCCCTTGTGGATCGGCGGAGATAAAGGAGGACCCCGTTCGCGATGAAGGGAGGGAGGGAAAGGTACACTCTAAAACCGTTTATTTTTGCGGCCTCTATTTTTCGCGAATTGGCCATAGAGCACATAAACGCGGCCGCTAAATTTCGCGAATTCTGTACGACTGCACCTCTCAAGGACCGAAATTTTTGCCTACCCTTAAATTTCTTGTAATGTTCAATTCGCGAGTTTGGCAAAAATTAACGGCTCACGAAGATTAAGGGTTTTAAAGCATGTTAATTATGAAAATGACTTAATGAGTGACTATAATTAAGTGCTAGTGTGAAGTAGACTTCTCTCATTAACATCCACACGAAAAACTCTTCCGAAAATTAAAACGTTTCTTCTCAACTTAAAAAAACAAAAAAAAACAACTTATTGTTGGGCTTGACTGATGATGCAGGGCTTCGCGGATCCTTTGAATGCCTCCGCGGACCCCCTGAAGAACCACTGCTGTAATGAGCACACCACCTCGGAGCTCGCGCTGCAGAAACCAGAGATCCTGGGTTGAATCCCCACCTCTGCCCGTTTTGATCTGGATAAGCATCGCGTACAGGCATGCGGTCGTGTATTGCTACTGCGTGGTGCACGTTAAAGACTCCAGGCTAGCGGTTGCACTGCACTGGCTAAATTGTTTATCTCTAGCTCAGAGACAAGTCGGCCGTTGAGGCAGACTAAGTACAGGCTAAATAAACATACCCACAGCATTTTTTTGTGTGGTGCAATTTGCTACGTTTTGAGCAATGGCGGTGCGGAGACCAGGGGCGGATTTAGAGGGGGGTCCGGATGTCCTGACCCCCCTCTTGATTTCTGCATGTGTAAAATTTAGGGTGTAAAATGAAGGAGAGGGGAAGGGGGTTCCTGAATATATGGTACGCTGACAAACACCTGACCCCTCCCTCAGGAAATTCCTGGATCGGCCCCTGGCGGAGACTTATAGCCGACCGTAGGTCCAATACCGCCAAAATTTGAAATCGAATCTACCCATTGACATTATCATGTTCCCAGAGTGCACCTTGGCCGCTAAAGGCGCTACTATTTTGCATATTGGCCATGAAACACCCAAAAGGGGCGAATATTAGCGCTTTGAAAGAAGCCGAACATTTTCACCGCTGTTCTTGGTGTCAAATCGAGTGTTGTGGGAGGTGGAGCCCTTGCAGGCTACTTAACGAAAGGGAAAGATAAATTCGAGAGCAGGTAGTATCTCTGCCTCGGCGACACCATTACACGGGTATCTATTGTTGAATATTAGGGCTTCAAAGCAGAAATTGGCAAAATACTTAAAACATGTAGTAAAGCAGAAATAAAAACTTGTTTAAAAAATGTATTTAATCGCAAATGTAACGGCAATTTCAAAAACTCTACTTAAATTCAAAACGCAAATAAAACGGCAGGAATTTTACCATTTTTATATACTTTTCCAAATACTGTATGGTTCCCATAGCTTCATATCTGGGCCTTAATTTTTTCCCGGATAAAGAATGAAGTCTGTATAAAATTACTGCAATCAAAGGCATAAAATAAAAAGTGCCAATAAAATTTATTATATATAAACTAGGGTGGAAGAGTGAATGGACCTTATACGAAAGCAAACATCCGAGCAGAACCTAGTACAGTTTAATATTTAAAAAAGAAAAGATTGTTTCGAAAAGGGAACGTGGCTGTTTATGGCTCATTCGCGTTTGGTAAAATACTGCATAGTGGTTCAGTGAGCTCCAAATTAAACATATTCTGTTCTACAACTACAACTTGAACAGCTGTAAAATTAAACAAAAAAAGTTAACACAATTTGCAAAAATGTAGTAGCTGAACACCGCGCATGCGTTCCTCTTTTATATTTTTTCTTGTTCATTTGTTATGATTAAATTGTGGCGAGATTCGTACTCGTGACATACGACTCAGACCACCAAGGTGGGGTCGGTCGCCAAGTGAGTTAGCAGCAGGCTTGTGCCTATCTCAAATACACTACTCAGGATACTGTATTTCATATACGTTTTGAAGTATCTTGGTATCTTGCAAATACTTTTGATCGAGAGAATTATGTACTGTATTTTAATTACATTTCTGAGTATCTTGTACTCATTATCTCAAATACATTTTCGACATTCCGCCATTTTCCGAGTTTTTCGGTATGAAGTGGCGTGGGCGTGGCACGAGTCAACGTCAGTAATGTTTCGAGCAATCAAATCTTGTTGCTAGCTCCGATAAGCTACGGTGACTTAGATTGACCTCGTGAGACTTAGATTGACCTCGTGAAAACATCGCTTTTGTGCCGATTGTGACTCATATTTCACACCAAAGTTCGTACAATGAAGGTTTTCCCCTCGCCTTCCCAAAAACGCCTTTTTTTTTCGTAGAATTTTCCTCCCAAAAATAAGAAAAGTGGTTTTACGAAAGTAAAATTTGCCACACTGAGGCGCAACGGAGAACGGGAAACGACCTGCGACAACAATGCAGACTTCAGTGGCAAGAAAATAACAAATATAAGAAAATGAGACGTGGATACAAAAAAGGAGACACTTTTTTTTTGCTTGTTGTATATTTAGCCCCGTTACAATAAAACGTCAAGGTTGTTTTTTTTTCTTTTTTTTGTCGTCAGTCCGGCAGTTATTGTTCTCGTGAACACTGTCTGTAAGCGACCATTGATAGGCAGAGAACAAGACAGGAAACAAACTACGAGCAGGATGACCTCTCAAAATGCCAAAAGGCGTCCCCCAGCGTTGAGTGCCTTTCTGAACTCAACCCACTTGAAAAAGGTGCGACCAGAGCCGTGGCTATTATGTGGGCTCTCTTTGTTATCCATTCACTGATTTTCGTATCCCAAGTTCGTTTATAGTGAACTTGGTAAACGTGAAAAGTATAGGGAATATGGATTGTAGTTTTAATAAACGCCTACTTCTCTCTCTCTAGTTAAACGATGCTTCTACACTCCGTGTCACCAGTTGCGTGCAGTGCAGGCGAAGGCAAAGCCAGGCGAAGAGAAAAAGGGCAGAGTACTAGAAAGACGGGAGAGGAGGGCAATGGAGGGCAAGGGGAGAAAGGAGAGCACTAGGGACGTTATAGACGCGAGGAGTATTCTCTCCTCCTCGATCCTCAGCCTTCCTAGTGCTTGCCCTTTCTTGCCCCGCCTGGCGTTGACTTCGCCTGTGCTGCATGCAACTAGTGACGCGGAGTATAAGGTGCGCCGCAGGACGTGATATCAGTGATGTCACTACAACTATAAAGCAACATCTTTTTTTCTTTTTTTTTATGTGGGGGGGGGGGGGGCGGTTTTAGAAATGTTTTGCAACATGTATTAGTGATATCCTACTCCATATAGTTGAACTGCAAAAAAAAAAAAAAACTGCAATGTTTTTTTTGTTTTGTTTTGTGCTGTTGCGTGCTAATATAAACCATTTCGGTAAACCAGATTTGCGCAACTGTATAATTGTGTTTGTAACTGATGTCGATACAAATTACACAATGCGAAAGTATCTTCAAAAGTAATTGAATTACATTTCTAACTATTTTTACTCTACTCAAGATACTTTACAGTAAAGGTAACTGGAGTAGTATATTAAACATTTTATGAAGCAGGTATTTAGTAATTTAACAAATAATTTTATCGAGTATTTTGTCCAACACTGGTTAGCTTCTAACAGAACTGAGCACATCGAGCGAAAGCCTACGCTGCATAATAAGAAAATCAGACCTCCTGTCAGTTTTAATCCGAATGACCATCGTACTGGCGTGCTGTCGTCTATTATACTACTGCAGACTTACGTACGTTAAACACTACAGGTTAGCAGTCACATTTCCCTGGGAGTCTGCTTATCTACAGCGAGAACAATTGTGTCGCCCCATCTAAAGGCAAGATCCAAATTTTGCCCACTAAACATCTAAACATCTAATTTACTGTCACGTCGCGAAAAATTGACAAATCTATTTAAATAAAATCAACAAATCCATTTCATAATTTCATTATATCAGCCTTGATAAAAAAAGAAAACAATTTGAAAGCAGTATACTAATTTTGAACTTTTATGAAACAATAAACTATGTCTGTAAGAATACTTTCAGTATGTGGATTATACTTTTAACAAACGTTTAGTGCACTTCATATTTTAGCGATGTGGTCCACACGTCCAACCAGTCTGGCAACTAAGGTTTGCTTGTGAAAATTATAGGTTTTATATGATGTTTGTAAACTAAAAATAAACTATTGATATGCGTTGCAAAGTGTTTCGTGGTGCAATTTTGGTATACCTCTGCTTTATCACTTTTTACTTTGGGTCCCCCATAAACCCGCTGATCACGGGTCTAATAAACATGGACAACGTAAACTGTAATAAATATGTCTAAAAAAACATCGTCTTTTCCTTTTCGCTTCTATGGCTGCGAAATAGTCTTGTTTTTTTAGATAGAGTTTTTTTAATTAAGGTACATTTCACACAGTCTCTTCTCTCTCTCTTTCTCTCTTTTTCTTTCTCTATTTGTCTTGTAGAAACATTTACATTTTTTAACAATTAGCTAGACGCTAACAAATAAGCAAGCTCTAATGGCGGTTGCAGGTATAGATCTTTTGATATCAATAGCCTTCAGGTTCCACGTGTTCAACAGGTTGGTTTTCGGTAACACATTTCCCCGCAGCTTTGGTTATGAACGCCTGAATTTTGAACGCCTTGAATGTTTATAATCGAAAGGTCGGTCGGGCGGTGCCTGTAAGTATGAAACTGATTTAATATTGTATAAGATACACCTAGAGGGTGTTGTACGGCTGCTAATCATTGGTGTTTAACGTGCACTACGCCGTAGTGATCACTCGGATCGCAGATCGATACGGAGTTTAGCCCATATTGGAACGGGTAGGGCGTAGTTTTCTGTTGGTTTATGTAGCAGAAACTCTTGGTCCAGGTGCTTTAAGTTGTGGTGTGCTGACTAATCAGAAAAAATGGAACATTTCTGCCACAAAACATCACATTCGCGATGTTTTGTAGTGATCATATAGCGCTATTGACGTCAGTGGCCTCAGATTCGCAGTTTCGTACTATACTGGCTTAATTGCCAATGTGCAGCGGAGACACCAGACACCTTTTCAAGGCAGACCAATTTCTCGCCGTATAAAAGCAATAGACGCAATTGTTTATACAACCGAAAGTCTAAAAACAAAGGTAAAAAAGCAGCCGAACGGCACATGTTCGCGAAATAATTTGAGGATGGCGGACTTATGGACAGCCGTCATGCTTCCATACCGTCGACCGCACTTTTGGTTTTATTGCATTACTACTTTGACTCCTGCTCCTGTCGTCTGGACTGTTCGACTCAAAAGGGCTAAAAAGGAAAAAAATGTATACAAACAGCGGCACTGGCATTACCCAGCCTTCTGTGCGCACCGGTGTTTGCGCCCACCTGCCAGTCTTTTGTTGTTTTGGAGCAGTTTATTCTCCCCGACCCGAGGGGAGAACGGGAGCCTCCCATCTGGTGTACTCGCTTCTGTGCGCGTGTTATGTTCTAGCTTAACGTGAACCGCAGCGGAGGGTGACAGGGTGGCTGTAGAAACTACTAGCCGTCCTAGCCATTCCAACACTGAGAACATACCACGTGACCTTCCGGTTTGGCGCAGGGAGTTGGGGTTTTCGAAGACACGCGGCACGCTCGTCTCAGAACTGGAATTGCTTTTATGGCCAAGTTGGTGATCATGGCAATAACTAGAGTGGAGATACAGTTGATTAATTAGCTTGTTAATTACCTAAACACTTTAATATACATGCAATATGTTTGTTTTGGGCACTTAATGCATTTGAAGTGGCGCTCGACCTCAGTTACGTTTGACCGCGCCGTAAAACTTTTATTAAAAGATTCTTAGTGAGCGCTACGGGGTAAGAGATGGCACCCTTGCTTAAAACCCTAAACTAATCGCGGAAGAAGTGCCAGTACGCCTGCAGCGCGGACACGTGTATCGCCGCCATTGGTGATTGCAGCAGGCTTCGCTTGCGGAGCCGGCGGAGGTCGGAGGGATCGACGTCACTGGCGCACTTTGAAAGCTTAGTTTGGGTCTGAAGCCGTGTTTCGTGTCCACGTGACTGGGACTTACTACTGATACATCGACCGCTCAGTTTATTTTTGACGGATAGAACTTCCTGTGGTCACCCCTGGAATCTCAGAGGCCTTGTGCCAACGTAGATAAGGTTATTCCGAGAGCAGGTATGTCGTAGCATATCTTGCGCCTTGTGTCGTGTGTCGTGCATTAGTGGATAAGGTCTGGTCCCAGCATTCCCATTATGATATGAATTGGAATCGTGCCAGCAGAGGAGTGAGAACAAAGGTTGAGCAGTCGCGATAGCGGCGTACGTTCTTGTAATCACTACTGCGTATCACGAGATAAAGACTCCAAGAGAGCAAACCGATTGCGGTCAAATAGTTCCTCGTCGGCGTTGAATCGGTTTAGATACTGTTCAAGGGCAGACCGAACTCTCGCTGTGTAAACAATCGCAACTCCCAATTGCTACGCGTCGTTTGGCTTGCGGTCTATTAGGATGTCTCGTTTGAAGTAGGAAAAATTTACAGCCCTATCAGTTTGCACCTGCATGAGTATTGTACCGGCGTGCAGTCGTGTATTACTACATGCGTGGCGCACGTTAATGACTCCGGGATAGCAGTAATGCTGCAGTAGATATTTACGACGAACATATCATGTACGTACATCTACAGCGGAAAAATACATCAGACTTCCCCTGAGGGAGACTGAACATGACTTTTAACTAAAGGTTTGAGCGCTAAATATCCATAGGCCAATAAAATAAATAAACAAACAGACAGGACTCCCTCATCGCAACACTTTCGGGAGTTCTTGACTCCGCCGAGAAGCGCGTTTTTTTTTCACGCCTCATTGACCATTTCTAACAAAGCGCAACGTCATCGATAGTATACAGCATTGCAGCAGCAGGAAGCGTGGAGCGTGACCGACGATATTTACCTTTGTATGCGATATATATTTTTTCTTCTTCTTTCTTGACGTCAGCGGCGGTCGGGCACGCCGCTGTGAATAGCTGTGAGTGATGCAAATCCGGGCGGCGCCGCACCCCTGCGCGTACCCGTCTCCCCCTCCAGAAAGCGGAGTGGGCTCGCCCGGATGCGGTCGATCCGCACCACGTGCTGCAGGGCCCGGCTCCTCCGTGGCTCGCGAGCGTAGTGTTCGGACCCCAGACCGCGATGGCCAAAACGAGCGAGGACTCCGCTTCTGAAGGAGAAAGGTGCGTAGGTGTACAACGCCGACATTTACGACGGCAAAGTGTCTTTCTCCATGACGCGTTTGCTTCCGGTTTCGCTTTGCGAACAGGGTTCTGCATTTCGCGTTGCGAAGAGCAGTCACTGAGCCGTCATAGCTGGCAGTCTGCAGTTTTCGGCGCTCGCTGCCCGCTTCAATGGGAACGAGGATCGGACCGGCGAGTTGTCGTGTATCAGTACTGCGTGGTACAGGTTGAAGACACTAGGCTAGCAGTGGTACTGCTCTGGCCAAGTATCCCATTTACAGCGTGTAATAATGGTCGCCAATATGGGGTATTCATTGGACGCCATATCTGAGGGCGGTGTTCAGAGCTCACGCTCGGAACGAGCTCGCATTACTAGGCTGCTAAGACCGGTAACCTTGATGGTGCGGAGTGCACGTTGGAAATGAACTGGCGGAAGCTTGTCGTTAGCACGGGCGCGAATACAGCTATGGCTGCCAGTGAGTACTCCCTATTGTCCAATGTCTAGCCGATTTCGCTCACGCTGTCTAAACAACAGCAGTCATTATTTCTTATTTAACTGAAGTCCGTGTTCAGACTTATTTCACCACCGTAAAAACCTTAACTTTTATTAGTGTGTTTGATCGCCTATTTATGTATTACTTTTTAAGGAACACGATTTACCCCTACAAGCCGTTTTAGAATGTGTAGAGTATAAATTACATCAAATTATTCGGCATGAAACTTAACTATAGGGGCTCTTTATCGAGCTTCTCGTCCCCACAGTCCGGTGTTTACTAGATCCACTGATTGAGCTGCCTAGTGTATCGGCACTCTGGTATTGTTGTGGTCGCCGCCATCTTGGTGCTTAGTGCAGAGAAGACACAACTGTCGATCGCCACAATTCAAAAATGCGATTTCTTTCAGCTTTAGATGCGGTGTTAGCAAGCTTTATGTGATATTGTGTTGCTCTGTCGCGAACTGTTTAAATTTCTGCAGGACGGAAAAGGCGTTTCATGCGATCTCAGATAAAGCTTCCGATAACGGGCCAATATGATTTTTTGGCCCAAGATGGCTAAGTGTCTTTACTCTGAAGCGTAGTTTATTTAGTGGCTCTATACTACGTTTCACCTTACGTTGTACCGCAGACAAGCCTAGAAGCGCGAGCTCATAGCGTTGGGAGCTACTCTTAACGCACGAGAGCTTGTGCCGCCGAGACGTGCCCTAGAGCAAGGAGCTCGTGCATGTAGCCTTTCCTGCGGTACATCATAAGGTGAAACAGAGTATAGTGTTTACTAACACAGAATAAAAATAAATGGAACCTCGACTAGCACGGTCTGGGCATGAGCGCTTTGCTCTGGGCCGGTTTGCTCACCTTCGCGGCTGCGGCTGCGGCCAAGAGGGATTTTTATGTCACGTGACCATCTTCATGGGGACAACGAAGTACCTAGCGTCCCGGCCTAATGGCGGAGAAATCCGTATCGCTTCAAGCACAAAAGCCTAATTTCGCTCGCAGAAACTGTCTGCAGGGACTTTCAACTGGAGTCCAATTGACCGCCCCTTTATACTGGAGAAGCGGCAGGTAAAGTTACGGCCAGGGAGGGTAAATATGAGGCAAAATAAAGAAAAAACCACGCGAGTTAAAAGCGGTGGCAGTATATTTATATACC
The DNA here is from genome assembly GCA_037355805.1 of Ixodes ricinus. Lineage (NCBI taxonomy): Eukaryota > Metazoa > Arthropoda > Arachnida > Ixodida > Ixodidae > Ixodes > Ixodes ricinus. Next base: position 70,779 of record JAZHYW010056120.1, read on the forward strand.
TTCGCCAGCGCTGGCGGCTGGCGCCTCCTTTTGTGGTCGAGAGGTTAGAGTGCCGGCACTTGGCGTCGCGGCGTGAAAGTCCCGGGTTCGAATCGCGCCAGAAACTCTCTTTTTTTTTCTGCTTGTATTTGACTGTATTCTCACTAAGAATGTACACAAGGCCGTATGAGCTTTATAAAATTATTGGGCGGGTAGTTCTGACTCACCAGTTCGTTGTTCATGACCCCGAAAGAGCGCATACATGTCTCTGGCTTTCTTTACCAACTTCCGCCATGCCTCCTGCGGCTGCCGTGCACTCCGCGGAAAGCTTAGGTCGTTGACAATATCTTCCCATGCCTGTCTCTTCGTTCGCCAGGTAACTGTGCTGCTGAATTTCTCTAGAATTTGTTGTTTTCGTTCTCCAATTGCTCTAATTAATTCCATTTGTTGATCCAAAGTCATTTTAGGTGTTTGCGTTCGAGAGATGGTTTGCGATGTCGACGCCTGACTCATTTTTGCATTCGGTTGTGATCGTCTGCTATCCATACTAAAATTCAACACGTAATGTGGTAATATTACAAAACGATTGCCACAGCGAGATGTAAAGAGTAAAAATATAACTTTTATCACATTCCATGCAAGTAAAAGTATAATATCTTTTATTTCGGTTTTACGACTTTCTCAGACGTTTGACTTGTTGCTTTGCCTGTAGGATTTCGCTCAATCAATGCATCCACGGCTGCTATTTTTTTGTGTGTGTTTATTTCGTAGAATCTTTTTTTTTTTAGTTGACACGACTGCAGTGTGTATTAGTACTAAATAGGCGCCTTCTGTTATTGAAAAGAGTCGTAGCAAGAGCTTTGTATATTTAAAAACACATAAAATAGTAGTTGCTGGGAAAGGATGCTTGTTTCGGCCTTGTTTGTGTGAAAGTCATAACGATGCTGTAATCTTGGTGTCCTTTTAATGAACATTATGAAACGTTCGTATTTGCGCGTTAACTTGGCTTGATCTTGGTTTCCTTTTAATGAACATTATGAAACGATTGTAGAAGCGCGTTAACTTGCCTTACCGTAACCTTTTTTTCCCCGGTTTGTCAGCCGAACAAGTGGGGCAAACAGTAAAAATCGTGTAAGGCGCAGTAGTTCTAGTGGATGATTAGTAAAAAAACGATCACACTTAAAAAAACAAAACGCACTCGCAGAATAAAAAAAAATGTTTCCGCCGAGATTTGAACCCGGAACTTTCACGCCGCGACGGCAAGTCCCAGCGCTGAAACCGCTCGACTGCTTCAGACGCTGTTCGGAACGGCACTGGCACAGATATATAAATACAGAACCACAGCTTTCCTTTTGCGTGAGTTTTTCTTTATTTTGGCTTATATTTACCTTCCCTGGCCGTAACTTTACCTGCCGCTCCTAAAGTATGCTGGGGCGGTTAATTGGACTTCCGTTGAAAGCCTCTGCAGTCAGTTTCTGCGAGCGAAATTAGACTTTTGTACTCGAAGCGGCACGGACTTCTCTGCCATTAGGGCAGGGACGCTAGGTACTTCCTTGTCCCCATGGAGCTGGTCACGTGACATAAAAATCCCTCTTGGCCGCAGCCGCAGCCGCGGCCGCAAGGTGAGCAAACCGGCCTGGGCTTTAGGCGCACAAGGAGCGAACTTCGAATCGTCATCTTCGATTTCTCGGATCAAAAACAAACAAGAAAATACGGTTTGTTGTCCCCACAGCTGAAGCGTACCGCTAGAGGCGTGACCGTTCGATCTCCTACTCAATATTAAATATAGAGCAAAACTATTCGCCACTTTCAGCAATGGTGGTACCGCGATGTGTAAGAATCGCGCTCGCTGGCTCCTGAACGACCTGCTTCAAAAGAAAGGTGTGTGCTCACACCTCCCTGACGTGGAAGTATGGCGTAAGGCTCTCATATGGCTCGTATTTAACAAAATTATAATTACTTACGCGTTGCAGACCGAACCTCGTACAGGAGGGCTATAGGTGGGACATTTGTATGTACATTTTAAAAGGTCACTTAAGTGACGTATTGGCGTCTGATTGGTGGAGGTAATTCCTTCACCAATCAGACGCCAATACGTCATTCACATGACCTTTTAAAACGTACACCTAAATATCTATCCTGGGTACCCTACTGTTCTATGACGGTCATACAGGTGACAGCCATTTCAATAGGAACTAAAGAGCGGCCCTAATGCGTAGCGCAAGTTCGTCCTTTTCTTTTGCAGGGGTTGTGGTGACGTCACAGGACGCCGAGCTCTGATTGGTTGTGATTGTAAGGATAGTGGGTGGACCTCAAGGCAGCTTGCTTCGAGGTCTACCCACTATTCTTCAATCAGAGCCAATCAGAGCTCGGCGTCCTTGTGACGTCACTGCAACTCCTGCAAAAAAAAAAGGAACGACTTGCTCTCCGCATAAGTTATGAAAGTTGCGAATAGAATAAATCAGGCAAACAACCAAATTGGCTACAATGGTTACTAAAACAAAGAATATTATAATCACGATTAGAAACACGCATGCACTTGATAATACGACAATGCAATTGATACATGCGCTTGCTTATGTGCGAAGAAAGGTACTCGGAACGGGCGACATTCTTTATCGCGGGTTGCGATTATGGGACCACATAGAGGACAACACAAACGTATCTATCTGTTTGTACTCTACCGTAAGTGGACGACACACCTTGACAGACCTTAAGTTGATACACCCACAGCACGTGCATATTACGTGTTCACTAAACGTCATAGTTCTGCGTGTTATTAACAATCCAGGTTCATAGCTTTCTTTCGTCTATCGCCTGCCAGAAAGGAACATTCTTGAGGGTGCGAATTGCGCCTTGTGAAAAATCCTTAGAAGTTCGCTCTCAGCACGCTTTTAGAAATAGAGGGCTCATATTCAAAGCGTTTTTTATACCTTATTTTATGTATAGTTTGTTCAGACATACACTGTTTTGTTTTATACATGATCATGTGCGTTGTCCCACTGCAGATCGGGATTCTGGGACAGGTGTGTTTAATGTGTTCACGCCCTTATTTACTTTAGTTAATCGCAGCGACTAAATCTGCGGGAGCCCTGCGGGGAAACTGACCCGGAAGTAACACTACTGAGTTAACGAGCATTGACACTTCGCTGAGGTGCACGGTACGTGTGGACGCGTTGCGTACAGACCGACAGTGACGCCACCATTTGTCTGCTTGCACGCAGGCGTCCGTTCGATGATATCACAAAAATATCCGGCCTTGCGCCTGCTGCACAGTTGCTATGTTTAGCCAACATCTCCTAGATCCAAGTTCTGAATTTTCCTTCTTCACTAGAAAAGGCCAGTGGTCGGAAACGACTACGGCGTCAGCGATCGGCAAGGAGTCGGGTTCTTAGTGATAGGACAAGACTCTACGCCGAACACTGACGCCGTAGTCGTGTCCAACCTCTGGCCTACAGTGGCCTTCTTTAGTGACGCAGCAAATTTTAGCAGTTAGGTTTTCTTATCTAGGAGGTGTTAGACCAACGCCGCCTCCGCGCTCCCCACGTTGTTCAGTTCGTCCTAAAATTCACTAACTTAGGGGCGGGGCTTTCGATGACGCTCAGCAAGTTTATAATTGGTGCCATCTGTTTATTTTCAGTAACTAAAAGGTCAGTTCGTAAATTTTAAGTGACCAGTGTGCTAATTTAGATGTTATTTCTTTTTTTGAATTCCTGACATCTGGCGTGGCTGGCAGTTTGGTTCCGAAAAGTAAACTTCTTTCTTACCACCCTGTTCTTTTTTTTTTTTTTCAAGTGTTCGCAAGTATATTAGTACGTTGTATATTGTCCGGAGGGGCGAACACAGCATTGACTGAGTGTGAGTGCGACTCTGGTAAATTTCTGAGGTTACCGAGCAACTATTTGATGTCTTCGTTTAGCTTAGAAGCAAAGTATGAACACCAGAAACAGATATCGAAATGTTTTCTAACGATGAGCACGAGAGATTAAAATGAAAACTGGGCTCACAACCATCATTTTGAAAAAATACAAATATAAAATATGCATTAAAGCCATTTACGATATCTATCAGAGTGGTTACAGATTCGTCCTGGGTAATAAAACTCTGTGAGACTTCGTATTTGGATAGAATAGATCGCCAAAACTTAGTTGGCTTTGACTTAATACCGTAGAGTGACATTAAAGTAAGTAAATTTGCCAGCTGTACTTTTTAGGGGCGAAGCTCCTTAGGGGCTAGCCATGTCCGTATGTCCGTCCGCCGTAGGCCGGCGTCGGGTGCTCGTGCTTCTGCTCGTGAGATCACGTGCTCACGAGCACGTGAGCACATGCTCACGTGCTCGTGTAGGGCAAAAAAAAATTGAAAAAAAAAGATAAAAAAAAGATGAAAAAGAAGAAGAAAAAAAAAGAGTAGGGGGTTCTGAGATGCCATCTTATCTGTCTGCTTAAAAAAGAAAAGAAGAAAACCACACATTGTCCTACTGCCATGAATGAAAAGGACCGAAAAGCTCGGCATGCTGCGCCTCAGCGTCTACGTGGACAGCAAGCTGCTCCGGAGACCAGGGCGCGAGAAGCTGCTGCACAGCGTCAAAAAAGCCAAGCGGACCCGGAGTTGAGAGCTCGGGAAGCGGCGGCAAAGCGTCAACGCCGACAGCAAGCAGCAATACCTATGACCAAAATCAGTATCATCAGCACCATCCGAGCTTCGCCCCAATCAAAATCATTCACCACGTGGAGATGCGGTCATTTTTTTCTACTAAACGAATATTTTAGAAATGTAGACCGGTTTACATACACTGGGTTAACAACTTTGCTTCGATTTCCGATGCCTTTTCAGTCGACGTGATAATGGCAAAACTTCTCGAGTAATCCATGACTGGGAAGGATTTATCTATTTTTAATGTAACCGGAGCAAATATTTTTGATTCAACCACTAACTAGCGAAAAAAAAAATGTATCAAGCAACATGTCAACACCACACTACCTAGGGCTTTGAAATCATCAAAGCCCAAGTTTAGAATCAAGAATAGACACGTCGTCTGCTCTATGAAAATCTTAAACAGTAACAATCTCTGGAATTGCGCGCAAAACAAAAAAAAAATGTTAAGCGTTACTAGAACATACTCGTGGTCCGATACACCGTCTACTACTTCACACTCATAACCTGACCGAGTAATGCTATTACTATGAAAAACAAGGTCAGGTATTGAAATATCCCTAGTGCAGTGATTAACCACTTGATTCGAATCAAATGACACAGAAATGTAAACAAGAGCATCGCAAACAACATTATAGCAACCACCAGCCATTAGCGTTTCGAGTTATGTCAGGTACGTTAAAATCGCCTATTATGACAGATTCGTGGTTTTCAGAGGTATGCTTCAGTGTGTAATCATGAATATCAGAAAGTATTTGAAAGGCGGTACCTGAACTCTGTAGACGGCCGCGATAACAAGAACAAATTTATCGACATGAACCTTGCACCACGGTGACCTTGTATTCGGTAGGCTGGGAAGTACAGAAAAATTAACACCAGAGCTAAAAAAACGATGCAACACCACCACCCCTTCCAGAGGACCTGTTACAGCGTCACAACATCATACTTAAAGGGAGTAAATTCACAATCGAGTATTGAGTCACGCAACCGTGTTTTATTGGCACATACCACTTGAGGATATTATGCTACTGCAATGCTAGCAGATTAATACCCCTGCCACACGGGCACCCTTTACCGCGGTCAGCTCAGCCTTAAAGGAGCGGTGCAACGATATTCAATTGGAATGTTTTTCACTTTACACGAGCTTACTGGCACTAGTGAGACTCAAGGATACTCACACGCAACGCCACTGGCCAAGAAACTCCTTTGTTGCGGTGTAATTTCAAGGACAAAAGCGATCATTTTCATTCAATCTCTCCTTTGCAAAATTTGATGACGTAACGTGGGGATCGCAAAATACCCCGATGACGATATTTGAATGCGGTTCATAGATTGGACCCGAGCATTACGTGGGCACTCGATTTGGGCTCGTGATAATTCCTAGCTCGAGAAGCCTTCGGGTAGTGGCCCGTGTCCAATCGCTGCAACGACGACAATAGCCGAGCCATAACAATGTCGGGAACTCAGCACGTGTCCTGTGCTTTGCCAACCCCAGCGCGTGGCTATGATCAACATTGGCGGCATATAATCGGCTTCAGATCACGTGGCCGCTTGTTCTGGCTGCGAGTTGAGGGAATGAACGCCACTCGTTTTTATTTTTTTTTTCTGGGACTTCTATTGCGTGGGGTGAAAGACAAACGCGTGTTTCATAGGTCATTAACGTCAGGGATCCGTTTTAAGTGGTATTTGCGCAAAGTACAAAAATTGTTGCATCGCCCCTTTAACTGCTGTTTCTCGACACCACAGTTACCGCATTATACTTTAGGACATCTATTTCAGAAGAAGTGAAGTGGGCGCGTGCACTTCTTTGATGGGTGCTCAAGATGCTCAAGCGCACGTTCGCCCATACGTTTGACTGCATAGGCACAGAATGTTGTCCGCAAGTATTGTGCGTTAACTGTTCCTTAGTGTAACTGCAGTGAAGTGTGCCCATGTAACAAGAATATTGATAGACTTCGGCAGAATGGTTCTTGCGTAAAGATTTATCAGAGGAACAAACTTTTCCTGCACTCAATCATCAATTAGAGCGGTCACGAGGGTGAAGGGAGGAACCCTTACAAAGCAGTTATTAGACGCATCCCATGTGCATTGAATGTTGTCGAGTAGTGCGAAATCGTGACGCAAAATAACTTCCGCACCATTCTTTCTGAAATCAGCCGCACTAAGCCACTGCTTCCTCCGAATGTCACGAACACGAAGGGAAAAACTTCGTTATTAAACAAGCGGGTACCCTAAAGTTTGAGAGCGTTTTCAAGAATCACAATCTTCTCATGGTAGTCAATATTATTGAAAATGATAAACCTTATCTTGTCATTAATTCGGGAGTCAAGCCAATGAAATGCTATTGCAAGAAACAAATACCTTTGAAGACAATAGATCAGTGACACTTTTTAACAAAGGCACTGACGATTCATTTTTGAATTCATCTAAACTGTAAATACTCAGGTTCTTCCTTGTAAAGCAATTTTCCAAGTAATAATTTTTCTCAGATATCTCGATAATTGAACGTTTGAGCGCGACATTTTTTTTTTTATTTCGACATTTACTTTTTTATTAAGACCTGATAGGTTCTGAATGTGTTCAAGCCTGGTTCAGACAGTTGTGTTGGTGGCGTTCAGAGCGACCGAAACGACAGCAACGACAAATTCACCGGAATAAACCTCCGCCATACACAACATAACAAACAATAAAAAACAAACAAAAAACTTCGTGGAGCAATTTTGAATGCCAGTTCTCCCGGTGCCCCGGTCGTTGTTGCCGTTTTGGTTGCGGATGATGTAAGAGGCGCCAATCAGTGAATCAGGCTTCGTTGCTCCATCGGTTACGTAAAGAGATGCCGGTCCTTTGTGTGGGCCGCGAATAAAGCAGGTTTTCACGCGACGTGAGTGACGTAACCTTACTGACGGCGGGCTTACACAAGCTGCATTCCACACCATCAAGCGTGTCCGTGCTGCGATGAGAGGTTGGTGTGCCCCTGAGGTATACCAGGGGCGTTGCCAGGGGGGCTATAGAACTTTAGAGCAACCCCTCCCCTCCCCTCGCTCCCCCCTCCCCGCCCACTCTAAATGAAAACAAAATTGCGGTGGCTTAGCTCGGCTATGCTAGGATTGGTATACGTAGCGTGAGCTTATGCGCACAAAATGAGAGGCGCTATCAAGCGGCTCCGGTGCAGCGTCAGACTTGGCTACTGCGCTGGAGGCGCACAGCTGGTTACGAGGCGGCGCCAGTGAGTCTGCCGCGGCGTGACGTCACTCCTCTTAAATGCGCAGACCGGCGAGGCGCGCGCGGCGGCGGCGGCTCCGGCGCGCGAGCTGTGCGCCGTGTGACGTCACTGCTCCTTGCGAATGCGCAGTACGGCTCTTTGGGAACCACGCGAAACTGCTCAACCTCGGCCAGTTTAGCTCACGCTACAAAAATAGCTGGCTGCCTGGCTAATACACTGACTTCCACTCAGTACTACAAAAGAGGCATTTGTCTAGAGCAGTAGGACTTCTGATTTGACTTCGTAGACGCAATACCGCAACCACGGCACGCCGGTACGCCCCATCGCGGATCGAAAGGGGCAGAAGTGAGGAATGAAGAAAACTGTGTCCCTGGACTTTGCGGCTCGCGCTTTCGCTCCACGTGCTCCGAGCTCCGGTGCTCGAACACACACGGTCATCTCTTCACAAACCATAACGATTTGTTGAAATCACATTGCGCATCACCGTTTTTTTTCTCTCCGGCAAGAACGAGTAATGTGTATACTTGGGTTGCACGTGACGTCATATCCTTCCTTTTTTCTGGTGGCCAAAACCTGCTGTTATACTTTGTTTCACCTTATGTGCGCGCCATAAAGTTATTACAATAAACGCTAGAGGCTCACATGGCGCTAGTGTCTACGGGACTTCCGGTTGCAAATTGAAGCAGACAGCATGCAGTCTACATTTCCAGCCTCCCTGTGTATTCCTATGGGAAAACGCGCGTGAATTTTGTCTCTTCGCCGGAAAATAACATCAATAACTTTTGTCATTTCGGTTGTACCGGATAGTATGTACCTTTATTGGTATTGTGAAAGTGTAATTGCTTTAGTTACAGCATTTTTTCTTTACCGCTGAACGATGTTAAACTTCGCTATATTTCAGGCCCAAACATCTGTTCCATGGCAGGTATGTAGTAGAAACGGGTGACGATTCTAAGCAAAATAACGATCGAAAGGAATGTAGAGTATGTTCAAAGTCCGCCATTATTCAGTTGGTAACATGCTCGTCCTGTCATTCAATATATAAGAATGACCCCGTTGTGTATCTTTACGATTGGTTAAAAAAAAAAAAACACGTTCGAAATGTAAGGAATAAAGTACGTGGGCCACGAAAGGTGTGTTTTCTTATTATTTCCTATGTCGGACAGTTTTTATCAGGCACCTGTTCTCTGGCTTCTCACAATTTGCAATGATTTGGAGCGTGCTGGGGTGTTATTCTGGTCACAAACGGTCACGTTCGTGTTTCTCGAAAACTCCTCCCCCTTACGAACCGCGCGCTCC
>JAZHYW010056121.1:0-14502 GCA_037355805.1 Ixodes ricinus
AGAACGCCATTTTGAGTCCAAAAAGAAGCTTAAAGATAAGAAAAGGTGTGAGATTTATATTTTGTTTATTTCTTCCACTTGGAGTCTGGTGTTAGTTACGGTATTTGTTTTTATTTCTTTCTTGTCTTAAAACTAATATTTGAATTGCTATTAAGATTTAAAAGCCTCATTTTACTTCGCCTTAATTAAATTAGAAATTCTCCAGTTTATGTAAAAACGGCCGTATTGAGAGGCTAAAAGAAAACAAAAAAAGCAATCTGGATAATGTTGTTTGCAATTTTGCAAATAGCCAAAATATCAATCGACCTATCTGCTCAGCATATAATAAAATTAGACACTATTTTTTAACGGAGGAGTCTCTCCGGCCTTCTTACCTCCAGACACCTTCCTCGTTTGCGTCGCAGTCCTGCGACAACCAGCAAGGCTTCAACGATGTGAGACGCCGCCGCAAGGTCTCACGCTCTCTTGTAAACACTTTGTGTTTGGTTGAAGTGGATGTTATCCTGACTTCCACGGCATTCGTATCCTACAGACATCACATATTGATACTGGTGGCAATCGGGCGAACGCAGGCCTGCTGTCGGGAATGCCGTCTGCGCGTCGGCGTCTCCTGTCCGGATGCTAAACGGTAACGGAGACGCTAACTTCCTCATTGCACGAACATGTGCTGAATTTGATAGAATATACAGTGCCGCTAAAAACAACGTAGTGCTGGAAAAAAGCATTCCACTTTTTGTGGCCGGACGGCCCACACCGTTGACGTTCCGCGCATGTGCAGAATTTTAGACTACGGCATAACTCGAGGTCAATGAAAAATGTCTCGAATTATGAGATCGCTTTAGTATTTCTAGAATATACACTGAAGTATAAGAAAATGAATCTTTCAGCCGCTTTACTTTGGTGAAGAAGGAAGACCAGCGAAGCTGTACGCTCGTCCCGTGTGTTTCTTCTTCGTCCTGGTCTGTTTTGCGCGCTGTTTCCTACGATGAATTCCTACCAACGTCGCCCAACTATCCATTATTCTGTGATAGCTGGAAAGGTTGCCTCCATCTATGAACGTTGGCGGCAACCAGACTGGTTGTCTGCTTGCCGCTGTCGCTCATAGATGGCGATAGTTGTCCAGAGTTTTGCGTAGTTTTGTGTCGACATTTGTTTGGAACCGGACACGAAACTGAGGAACTAGCCCTTAACAGCTCCGCTGTAAAAAAAGAACGCATGTGCTCCAAAACTTGTTTTTGTATATTATACATAAAAAAGCCCTAGACAGTATGAAATGGTGTAGATATTCACCTTTGAAACGCACCACGGATATACTTGTATTAAAGTAACACAAATGGGCTTCTTATAGCCACTTCATTTAGCCACGTCATAACGACAAAGCACTCAACGCTAATAAGAAAAATTGTGAATGAGTTTAAATAAACATGCAGTGTTTCACGTGACCGTTGCAGACGCCGGTGTGCATCGCCAACGAGGCGGGTGCATGGAGTCATCGACGGGGAGACTCCCATCTAAAAAAGAATTCCTCAGTAATAACAAAAATCACTCTTCAAACTGTTTGACATGTCAAACAGATAAGCTGGATTGAAATTTTGGCAATGTCCAAACTTGCAAATACCGCTGCCCACATTCCTTTTTTTTTTTTTTGCAATGTGGGCTGTTTTGCATAAACTCGTAGCTGTGTAATTTATGAAACGTAAATAAAATTAGTCTTTTAAACTTTAATACAATCAATTCAATTACTAGCTCTAAGCGAACAAAGGAAAAAGGTACCGTAGCTAACACTGGATTAAAAGCGGGGTAAAATAATAAAGGAATACCATAGTCCCTTCCTTCTGGAGCTTGTGGTCGGTTTGCCTTGCTGCATACCCGACCCGGAGGAATAACACGGAGCCAACGGTTTCAACAACAAGAAACTACATTTAATGGGACATGGACAGGACGATTAACATTGTTACCAACGGCGGCTGAGTCCAGTCAGCGACTCTCCGTGCGCCGCCTCTGATCTGCCTTATCAAGGCGGCGCATCCGATGTGCGCGTGGCTGGCGTGACGTCGCCGCCACGCGGGAAAAGTACGGCACCTTTGCCTCGCAGTCGGGCAACTGGGCTGCGGAGCCGCCAGGGTGCCCACACTTCCCCCCCCCCTCAAGCTTCGTCCGGCATGTCGATGACGCGAGACGACGTCGTGGGCGTCAGGGGTGGATGGCGCTGCTGGGCGGACTGGCGTTGCAAGTCCGGCCGGCGCCTGCTGAACGAGCGCGATGTCCCGTTGGAGGTCGCGCTCGCCACGTTGGTTGACGCGTTCGGCGTCCGCTCTTTCGCCCGCTCCTTGGTCACATGCTGCTCTTTCTGCAGCGGCTCGATCAGCTCCAGCTTGTTTGAGCTCCTTGCTCTGGGTCAGAGCTCGGGCTGGATTCGACATACCGATGGAATCTGTGCCGTGGCCTCACTGCTCCCAGGGACTGTAACGGCCGTCGGCGAGTGGCTGTCTGGTTTCAGCGTCGCCGGCCGTAGTAGTTTCCCTGGTTGTTCTGGTTCCGGCCCTTGGCCGCCGTCTCGTGCCACCTCTCGTTTGTAGTGTCCAGAAGTCTTGGACACTGGTTTTGGTGATGGCCGGGCTGCTCGCAGTGGTAGCAGCAGTCCGACGACCGTTGCCTGCTTAGGACCCGCACCGAGGTGCCCGTCGGACCGCCTCCAGTGATCGGATAAGGAACCACTATGGGAGGGCCTCCACCAGGCTTGCGACTGGCTGTGTTGTGGAGGGCTCGTTCCGTTGCGGTGGGGGTCAATGCTGCTGGGCTGCGGGTTTGCGACCGCACCGTGCCAGCTTGCGCCAGCACTTGCAGGAGCAGACTGATGAAGATGGTTCGCTTGGGTGGTGATCTCCGTTGGGCCCCAGCTTACGATAGGGCACGGCACACGACCTCCCACCTGTCGTGGCGACCCCCGCCCGAAACCCTCACGGGCCTCGCTGTGACCTCCGGGGACCTCTCGGGGAGAGTTAGGCGAACATCCGCTTATCCCGCACGGAAGCTCACCATGCATGCCACGCCAACTCTCCTGGTTGACGTGGTGGGGAAGGAGGTCTCGTTCGGACAGTCCACTTGCGTGGAGGCCTCGGGGCCCCGCCATGCGCATGCCGGTTCGAGCGCGTACTTGGCTGGTGGCGGCGGCACGTAGTTCCGCTCGGCATGAAAAGCTTCCTCGATGAGGCGGGCGCCCCGGGCTAGCTCTTCAAGGGTCTCAAAGGTGCGGTTGATCAGGTAGACGTGGTACCTTGGGTGACACTGTCTTCTGACCCGAGCTACTCTGTCCGACTCCGGTGACTTCGGGTCCGCCCTCTTGAAGAGCTCTTGCATGACCCGAACGTACCGGACCAGACTTTCATCTGGGTGCTGCGTCCTTGCCTCGAGCTCTCGGAGAATCTGCGTTGCGTAGCCTGCGGGCAGGAACTCTTCGCGAAGCCTTGTCTGGAAGTCCGCCAGGCTGGTGAAGGGGGCCTGGGACCCCAACCAGCACCTGGCGCTGGCTTGCAACGCCAGCGGGACAATCCGCTCCACGATGAAGGCTTCCGAGGCACCGGAGGCAAGGTGGTACGTCTGCAGCTCGCCCAGGAAGTCTGCCACGGACTTGACGTCGTCGTACCCCATGTAGACTGGAACCGTCAAGTGTGGTCGGGGCTCTCGCGGTGGGGTTTCCTGCTGGCCAGGCGTGTGGGCCAGGCGCTGCATCACGGAGTCGCACATCTCCGTGACCTTCGTGAGCAGGTTCATTTGTGCCGCTGCGGCCATCGCGGCTTCCTGCTCCCGTGTGAGCATGCCTGCGAGCACAAAAAGAAACGCCCCCCAAAAACCCAACACAAGCGCGCAAAACTGATTGCCGCGGTCACAAAACAAACAGTCAGAAACACGCCAATACAACAAACGCGGACGTGACGGAAGCACGAAACAACGATAGGAAACACGGGGAATATGAAAAAGGCTTACCGAAAGAAGAAACCAAGCCCCGTGAAATTCCTGCGAGTGGGTAGCATACCACGGTTGGGCGCCATTGTGGTCGGTTTGCCTTGCTGCATACCCGACCCGGAGGAATAACACGGAGCCAACGGTTTCAACAACAAGAAACTACATTTAATGGGACATGGACAGGACGATTAACATTGTTACCAACGGCGGCTGAGTCCAGTCAGCGACTCTCCGTGCGCCGCCTCTGATCTGCCTTATCAAGGCGGCGCATCCGATGTGCGCGTGGCTGGCGTGACGTCGCCGCCACGCGGGAAAAGTACGGCACCTTTGCCTCGCAGTCGGGCAACTGGGCTGTGGAGCCGCCAGGGTGCCCACAAGCTTCATTTTGACTCAAAATAACGTCCTTCAGTGTTTGTATTCTTTTTTTCTGTTGTAAGACATGACATTCTAATGACTAATTAGACGCCCACATAAGTTTTCGTGGTATGCAACAGTAGTTTGTGGTGTTTTTAAACTGCATTAGGGTTCCTGTAAATTTCAGAAATTTAGAGCATAATATCAGCTAAAATAATGTTTATATGTATAAAAAAAGCTTTTCTTTGAGTCCAGGGTGTCTTTATCCTGCCACTGGTTGGAGCTGAGCCAGTTGGTTCAAACTCGTCGGCGGTGCCAGCTGAACACATATAAAAACACAAAAAGAGACATCCGCTGGTTTTCTAGTTGTGTTTTTATCCATATGACTTGTTTCATGCATATCCTAAACCTGAACAAAGTACCCTGTCTGCTTTGACATGGAATTTATAGCGGGGAGACGGACTTGGTACATGCTGTCACGTGACATCAATTTTCCCGTAAAATTTAGTGGGAAACTGAATTTGTGTTTAGGTCGGTGATGCCAGGTCGCGTGACGTCACTTTTCCAGTCGTGTGGAAATTACTTTTAAGAAGTAATTAGTTAAAGGTAGCTTATCAAAAATGTATTTAAGTTACAGTTTCAATTACTTAATATAAAAGTAACGATGTACAGTGCCAGTTACTTCGTCATAGTATCTTAATTTCAAGATACTTTCGCTTTTTTGTATTTATCTATGAAGACATTGTTGACAACACACATTGACTTCGATATATATTTATTTGGATCTCTAAAAGCTCCAATTTCACTTTTCTGCGATATATATCATTACCGTCGCACGACTTTATTGAATCGAAGCTTTTGATGCTTTGTTACAAGATGGACTATATAATAAATTATTTAGTTGAAGTAACACTAGCAGCAACAGCATTTCAAAGGTCACTTAATTAATAATTGGTGTCGTCGGGATATTTGGACAGCGTGTAGTTGGTCAGCCATTTCAAAGATGCGACGAGTCACTCGCTGAACTTTCCCCTTTGATGCTGAACGCATCCCTTGCTAAAGAGGCACTCAACGTCTGCGCTAAGCAGAGTATTGAGGCGTAACGTTTTTTCCTCATGGTGGGAAAGTCCGTTGAGGCTAGAGAGCGCTCTGGAAGTTTCAGCCTTTCATCTTTCCGTCTCCATGCCTAGCGGTAGTGTCCAGAAATGAAAGCCACACTCACCCCAAAGTGCTCGTGAAGGTTGGAGGAAGATGAGCTTCCGGTTGCGTATACTCTTTCGCAGTGTTTGCAGAGCGTAGTGAAGCTATCGCCACTATATTCGACAAAGTCAAAGTGCAGTTCATAGCCGGCCAAGGTAACACCTGCCGTACGTCACTCGACAGCCTCTCGTTTAAGCGATAGAGGTTAATTACCATCCAGTTATTTTCGTTCTATCTGTGCGATGTTCTCTCTCCCTTCCTCTTTCTTTTAAGAGCTCACTCGCATTCCCCTTTCTCAGCTGACAGGAGATTGAGATACCGATGAGCAGACGGACTCATCACAGTAATAGGGAGGAGTAGAAGCCTAAACCATTTGGAACTTTAGAAAGTGCAAAAGACCGTTATTATCAAACAAAGTGAAGAAAGGAGGGGAAAAAAACACGAAGTCGTCTTTGGTATCTTTCAGGTTCTCTTTTTATTTTCTTCGATGCTACGCAGAGACAAAGGCACGACTGTGAATCACGGCCTCACGACCCTGGAGAAGGGCAAGTGGACCAGTAGAAATGTTGTATATGTGGCACCGGTCAGACAGTGTCTACTGAAGGCGACTCGCTTTCGCTAAAGAAGCTGTCGCCGCGACTGCTGCGGCACCAAAGACAGAGGCTCTCGTTCGGCGTTAAACAGTTTACCGTAAGTTGTCTACGCGTCGCGTGTTTCCGAACGGGGCGTTGTCACTTGGCTTAAGAGGCATGGGTGTTCAATGGGACCGGAAAGGGGGAAGACGGGGGCGAGTGAGCCACGTACAGAAATGTTGAAATAAATCAAACGCTAAATGCGCTTTTCCGCGCGATGAACAAAGAAAAACAAGTAAAAAAAACGACTTCCCTCTCCGCCGGCACTTTGCTCCGACAAAAACAATTTTGAGTTGTTTTATTCTGTCGTGTTTAATGTGGGTTCAACAATCTTTGCATGTGGTCAACCCGCTGTAGTGTTCACAAAATAGGGTATTTTTGTCGCGAAAAGTATCTGTCTGCAGATGCTTTTTAGCTACTTTTTCAAGAAGTATTTAAGTTATCGTTACAGTTTTTTCAAAAAAGTTTTCGAGTTACAGTTAAACGTCACCAAAAAAGTAACGAGTTACAGTATCGCGATATTACCCAAGACTGCTTTTTCTCCTAAATTCAACGGAGAAACTCACTTGGTGCATAGGTCGTGCGACATGAATTTTCTCGCCAGATTTAGCGGAGAAACTGGATTGGTGCATTTACCACGTGACATCAATTTTGCCGCTAAATATAACGGGAGAACTGATTCGGTATAGGTCACGTGAAATCAATTTTTTCAGTTAATTTAGTGGGAAAATTCAACCCGGGGGGGAAGGGGGGGGCTCCGCTAAAAAGCTTTTTGTGACAAGTGTTGCCTTGCGTTTCCTCAGCAGTCCGAGACTGCAGCTGTTGCCGACAGCGTACAGAGAGTTTTACCGAATCGCAAACACACCAAGACAAGTTATTCACTACCAAGGACAAGGAGCTTGTCTGATTCTCGAATCGCCGTCCTTTCATCGCCTGCTAGAAAACGTAAAGTACGGTGAAGGAGGAAAGACAAGAGCGGCGTAGTAGAAAGGCTGGTTAAAGGGCTGTCAGAATGGGACGCTTCGGAAATCGTGAGGCAACACAACTCCGTCGTATGAAGTGGAGGTTGGAGTCCGCCAGTCTGTTTTCTCTTTGGGCACTACCAGGAAAACAACACGCCCTTTCCTCCTCGCCCCTCCCACTTTTCGGTGAACTCGGTGCTCGACAGACTTGAAGTCACACGCCACCCTGCCAGTGGTGTGCCTGTAGCCAGTCCGTCTGTTCTGTCGCGCCCTCGTATCCGTCCCTTTCCTGTTTTCGGGACATAAACAGCAACGGAGGCCTTGAGCGATTGACCGACCAACAGAGCGCGTGAGTGGCTGTCCGGAGTCACGTGATGAGCATGCTCAAAGCCCCCGTAAAGGACACAAGCGAACTTTGACAAAAGAAATATTATCTTCCCTCCTAGAGTTGCAGGAGTTACAGAAAACAATAGGCGAAATCAGTTTACGGGTCAACATCTGGCGACTGTGTCCACTGACTGCGGCGCAGGTTTACTGCCATGAGATGAGCTCGGTTTGGTGGAAATAGGTGATCAAAATGAAGAGAACCGCTCTGCCTTTACCGTGAGGACCTCAAAAGAGCAGTATGTCGTTGAGGCAAGAGTGCGGTCGTCCAGTATCGCACAGCTCTCCATGAGATGCTTGCGGTATGCCACTTGTATCGAGTATGCCCATGGCACACGTGGCATATTCTCAGGTATACTTGCTGCATTTATGGCACTTGGAGGTATTGGAGAGGTCGATGCAAGGTGACTGGGCATTTGTGAAGGCACATGCTATGCCCAGTCCTTACGCAGAATAGCTCGGTACTTCCTGGATACCTAGGCCGACGGGATTTTATATTTTCTTTTAAATTTCAATATAGAGTCGTCCTGCAAAATGTATGTCCAATTTAGGAATGTTAAACCCAGCAGGCACTGTGGGCAGTACGTGATTGACTGAGCCGTCAGTAAGCATTTGTGGAAATAGCTAGCTCTTTTGGGAGAAGATTTTAAAAATACTCTAAAGCTTACACTGAAAATATGTGACATTCAAAGAAATGCTATATGCAACAAAAAACGCGTACATATTATCGCCAAACAAGAAGCACTATAATTACCTTTTTCGAGGTCCAGGCTTTATCATTTACAAAGAGAAACAACATTAAACTAAAAACAAAAATTGCATAAAGCATGCGCAGTAAGACGCGAACTTAGAATAATAGAATAAAGTAAAACATATTGGGCAATGTTCTTAAAATATTTTTTAATAATTATGCCATACTGAAAATCTCCTAGTACCTATCTAAAAGTACTGAAACGTGACATGTGAGCTTTACGACAATGCTTTTGATTGGAGGATGCATGTTCCCCCAATCAATCGTCAAAACCACCACACACCAAGTAAAATACAACGTTCAAACTGGTTCACAGATATGCTTGAGTCCGACCGTGTACGACTGACTGCGACGTCTTTCGACGTTAATCTTTTTACGGATTGATATGTCACCGGGGCGGTTGTAAGCGGCTAAAAACCCCGTCGCCATAGCAACCCGCAAAGGATTAACGCCGCAAGCCGTCGCAACCGTGCATGGTCAGACTCACAGAGGTGTGTGAATCGTCCTCGACTCGAAGCTGATACGAGAACTCTGAGAGAAACTTCCTGGTTCATGATACCCTCAGAATGGCAGCGGATTTTTCGCGAAAAGACCTAGAGCTGCTTTGGGATTCCTGAAAATAGTAAGAGCACTAATCAAAATGTGAGTTGACACTCTCAGCATTCCAGGAAGTTCCTTTGAAATGCACACACAACGTGTTTGTAGCGATATGTGGTTGGTCTAATAAGCATGGTGCAGCAATTATATGCCTTAGTGTCGGATGGTTTTCGTGGAAAACGCTTATATGTAAACCCTCCCCTCAAAAAAGTCATTTCTTGATGTACGTTTTACAAAATTACTCCTTCGGTAAAAAATACAGTTCAATTATAGTATGAACGGAATTTTACTATGGATGATAGCAATACTGATTGTAAGAAGAATTTTTACATATACACATTCATTGACTGCTTTATTATTGTTCTTGTTTGTTTGCTTTTTACTGACGTTTTTTGACGATAGCCAAAAGCGTAGAAAACTTTCACCTCTTCAAGCATCGGTATAAAGAACACGTTTATTGCATTCAACCTGGCTATACTTTATCCCCGAGTATATCCTTATGGTATGTTGACGCAGTCATTCCATGTTTTTTCGCTAATATGCGTAGACTAGGTGTGGGCGAATATTCGAGTTTTGTATTCGAATCGAATAGTGATTGACCAAATAATTCGAGTCGTCTTTCTAATTCCTAGAATTCGAGTTCTCGAATAACTCAATTGATCCAATATTAGTGCTGCTGGCGAAAAGTCTTGGATAGTTGATTATGTGCCAGTCTCCTCTCTTTATCGCGAGCATGCCCGGGTCTGAAGGCGAGGGCTCACTGGATGTGCCGCAGTGCTGGCCACACTTGTAAGAGGAACGAAAGGAAGGACTGAAGGAGCACTCAGCGGAACGGAAGGGGTGACGTGCTGAGTTTGACCACCTTCTTAGAATGCAAATGTATAGGGTGTTTTTACCGACGTATTTCGTCCACCATTTTTTTTTTTTTTTGATCGCAAGTTGTTTGGCGCGTGTTGAAAACAGGTATTCCAAAGATACAGATGACACCCTCAAATCGGTAGTGTACGAAAGCTTGTATTGTAAGTTTCATCGTGCACGATTTTTACTTCGTCTTCCGATAAATAAAACATATTCTCACTCACTGTAACAACAAAATGGCGGATTGACGTCATGGGAAAACACCCTACACATACATTTGACGCTTAGCTTCCAGCAATGCGCCAAGAGACTGAGGAAGAAGAGGAGACAAGAGCGCGCGGGGACGTCGGAACCCCGAGCTCTGATTGGAATGATTAGTGGGTAGACCGAAAGCTAGCAGCCTTCGTCTCTACTGCAATCGTCGAACGCGTTAAAATGCTGAACGCCGGGGTCCGGCGTTTGGCTTTCGCATTCGAGACGCGTTCGACGGAGTGAAGTGGAGACAAAGGCATCTGGCTTTAGGCCTGCACAGTGATCATTTAAACTAGGTTTCCTTCGTGTGCGCTTCGCTTAGCGTGATGACATCCGGTCAATTTGTTCCGAACGCTTTTTTTATATTATTTTTGTGCTGAAGCGCGTGAAAGAGCGTCACTTCCGCGCTCTCGGTGCTGACTCTGCTACGGCGACATTTTATTTTCTTCGATTTCTTTGTATTTTCTCTGCTAGCGAGTGCTACCGGCATCGGGTACTACAAGAGATGGCATCACCCTAAACAAAAAATGAAAGACGTTCACGACACCCTGTAACGCCGATTTGGAGCACAGCTCTTGAGGAGGGGGGAGGAGAGGGGCTACTGACGCAATACGACCTAGAACACAAGGCCTGCGCGTTTCCTCCTCTAAACGTCATCACTAGTAGATCCCCTCAGCGCCCCCTAGGTAGCCCGGATGAGCACCGTCGTCTGCTACATCGTCTGCTCCATCAACTGTTTCAGTGGTCGTGCTCAGAACGAGCTCACATTGCTAAGTCCGGCAATCTTGATGGTGTCGCATGCACGTTGCAAATAAACTGTGGTAGCTCGTTATTAGCTCGCGCTAAGCAGTCGCGCACGCAGCTGTGGCCGCCAGTAAATGCGGCGTAATTCCTCCGAAAACCCACGGGAGCGGCGGCGAACGCCGATAAAGGACTCGGAGTCTACGTAAGCAGACGCTTTGAGAGCCCCGTTTCGTCACCCCAACAGCTGAAACAATTCATTACGGTCAGTCCGCTTGCGAAGCGGAATCCACTGATCGCAACTGCAACGACAATCAAATAACAACGCACGCATAAACAAAGATAGAGCAGTCTATTTAGCGGTCTCAAACGCCACTTAGGAGATCACACGAGTTTGGAGCGCATCTGGGAAGCGGCAGAAAGGCGTTAAGCTGCTCGCACTACGTCGTAAGAGGTTACTGTTGATCCGTTGCAGACTGCGTTGTCCCAGTTTCTTACCTAAATACTAGGTGATCATTAAAACGTGCGCAAACAACATGTTAAGATTACCAGAGCAAGCGAACCAGCCGCTGCAGCACAACAAAAACAAAAGAAGTAACAAGAAAATGACCGTGCAAACATTTTCCGAACTTTGCAGGAAAGATGGAGTCCCCCCCTCAGACGAAAATAAAGAGAAATGGGGAACAAACAGCGAACAACGGCGAATAAAACAAAAAGTTAGCAGACGATAGAAAAATACAAATCACCCAGCAAAAAGCTCCTTCAACGAAAACGATCATTGCAACGCTTATGGAAAAAAAAAAAAAAAGATGGAAAGCAGCAGCATAAAAAAACGAGCTTCACTTTTTTTTTTTGCAGTTGTTTGTTTTAGTTTAATTTGAATGCTGCAGCAACTTAATTACTCACGTTTGTTCGGTCTTCGGGAAGCGGTAGAAGGATTTTCTAACACATCGCAAAAACTTGTTTTTGCAGTGGTAGGCAGCACATGACATGTCTGCCATCTCCAAGTATGTGCTGGTGTAATCCCGAAGGCGGCCGGTTGATCAACAAACGATGACCCATAGCAGACGTTCCGGCGTAGACAAATAAAATTCGAATATAAATGTATAACGAGCTTGCACTTTTAATATATTTAATAAATACCAAAAAGCACAAATGAAGATTTCGGATTAGAAACTCAATCGAAGGGGAAAATAGGAGGTTATTGCAGACGACAGTAGAAGAAAACAACAACAAAGTTGCAGACGGCCCTCAAAATGTCCGGGCACAGCGTAGCAGACGGACTGGCGGCAGTAAGCGCCGAAGTGAAGAAAAGAGAGCAAAAACTAATCCAAACAAGGCAAAACAAAATGCGCGATGGTTCGAACGTCAAGTAAACAAAAGAAAAACACACACACACAAAAAAAGAGAACATAAAAGCAGGAGGAAGAAAGAACGCGACGTCGTAGCTCCTCCTCAAAAATAAAAAGAAAGTAGACTTTGAAAAATGAAAAGAGTTGCTGACGGCGGGTCCAAAGGGTGCCGACTTTTATCGTAGACGGCGACGAAGACGTTCGTTAGTCGCCCGGGCGCTAACAATCGGAATTTGTGTTCCGTATATAGCGTGACCGAAATCACTTTTTTTTTTCTCACTACGACGCTCTCTTCGTTTTTTTTTTCTTTTGGACGCGCAAGAAGTCTGCTTTTCTTGTAACTCCGCTTCTATTAATTTCAGTAATAGCGTCAGATTTGCATGTGCACAATCCACTTCTTCCAGGGCATACTGACATTGCATTGACGTACGTGGTTTGAAATTGCCTTTTGCTTCTTCATCATATTCGCCTATTCGACAAAACGGTTATAAGCAAGACATTCATTAGAAATGGGAACTGCAACAACGAAACAAATTGATTGATAAGAACAGTAAAGTTGAAACGTAGCTCCATTCTAAAATTTTTGTACATTGCCTTTTTTCAAAAGACAATGCGAAGGTACATTCGTGTTTTGTCTCGCTTACATAAGTTGTGACAGAGTGTTCTCTTCATGAGAGCCCCGAAATTGCCACCTGAAAGCTCTAACATCTTTCCCACGCGAAGAAAATGTCCTTCACTTATGAGGTGGCACCTTTTTTTTAACATTCAAAGCAGCGAATACCCGTGACAATTTTTTTCATTGGTCACCTCGCACGGAAATAGGCAAAACCAATGCGTTGCGGAGAATTCGTCTGCTAGCGGAGGCGCCGAGCTCGCCAGGGGCGCTGGGATCACTTTTCGCCCGCGCTCCGCGGGGCCCCTACTCTCGTCAAGCTTCGGGGTGTTTGCCGCTTGGGGCGGGTCGGGGATCTACTAACGAAACGTCATGCGCAGGCCTTGTGTTCTAGGTGGTATTGGCTGGCCTCGCTCACCGCGCACGCCTGAGGTGATCAACTAATTTTTTTTTGCGATGCGATTTAGTCGCATCAGCGCGACTAACTTACATCCTCGGTGTGAAATGCGCCGTTACAGAAGGTGCTGCCATCGAGCTAGCGCTGCACGAGACCGATGTGCACGTGCGCCTACAACGCCTATCATTAGTAGGCGGCGCATCGCAAAAGCGAGCGTGGGCTCTGTGCGTGTCTTGCATTGTGAGTGGGCACCGGCAAATCCCTAGCGATAACAAAGAGCGGAAACGACCGAGGGCTCCGAGGGCGCCCGCTCCCGCATCACACTTGGGGAATTAAAATGAAAATCCCGGAACTAGTTCTAGTTTATTTTAGCGCGTTGGTACTTTTTAAACATTTAGAGAGTGGAGACACATAAGGGCAATACAGACGAGAGAACCTTTCAACTTCAGACAACATTTATTTTCGGCTTCAAGCTCAAAGCCTGCCCGCTTTTGTGGGAGTTTGGGAAAAGGAAAATCTTGGGGAAGGAGAGGCAAGCGGAGGAAGTGTACGCGATCCCCCTGTCCTGCGGGGCCAGGTACATCGGGCGAAAGTGGCGACGCCTCAATGAACGGCTTCGAGAACATCAAATGGACGCCGAAGGAGCTGCTTCGGATTCTCAGTACCCGATCGTCATTCACGGGAGGAAATGTCCCGGCTCGACAGCCAGCAGAGGTCACTGCGAGCGAGGCCGGGAGAAAAATAATTGAAGCCTATCGGATGGCGACAAGCCCGCAAAACATAAGCACCCCTTCCACTTCGCTCTCAGCAAAGGATATTATCTTTCCACGAGGCCCCAGAATGGAAGTCGAACGCTGACAGACTAGGCAAGGCGGCAAGGTCAGCGGCCGAAGGCGGCCCTTTCTTTCGTTCCGTTTCATTTTCGTGCAGAGATGGGCTGGGATTCCTACGGCCACTTATTTTCCTACTGTTGAACAGGTCGGGATACATTCTTTTTTTTATAAATGGTCTTCGGTTTTTTTTCTCTAAGGCGTTGAAAATGCAGAGGGGGCTTAGCTGCGTTAGTTGATGCCCCTTCGACTCGCCTTTTACAATCCCCACCTGCTTTTGTGCCTTCGTGTGGCTGCCAGCAGCGCGACAGCCGCTTTAAGCAAATCAAAAATGTGGAGCGAAACGCGTGACCTCTCTGCGTAGGACGCGTAGGACAAAAACGTTTGGACGAAAATTTGTCACGTGACTCTCTGTCACGCTGGTGGGATCTCTGCGGCTGTTGTTTTCGCCGTTTGCCTAGTTAGAGAAATAGGCGGCCACGTAGGTTTGGTTTTCGAAATGCGCTCCTCAGTGTTCTGTTGCTTTCGTGCGTTGCAGACGCGGCCGTTTTGTCCGTCGTAAATGGCCGGAATACGTCTGCCATCTTTTTTGGTAACAGACAGCAATACGTAA
>JAZHYW010056122.1:0-66946 GCA_037355805.1 Ixodes ricinus
TCTCTGAGCCCACCCGCAAATGGGAGCCGTTGGCACGGCGAGCATGTTTCGACTGGGGGCTCTCCTTCCATGTGGTGTAGCTTTGGAGTGTGCTGTTGCTGAACAAACTGAAAGGAGGCACTCTGTGTGTACTCAGCCTGGATCAGTGTGTGGGACCATCAGATAGGCGAATGTGAATGTCGTTTCAGGTGGAGTTGACCTTTGATCAGGATGCCCTCAGGGCGATAGCCCAGCTGGCCATGGAACGCAAAACCGGAGCCAGAGGTCTCAGAGCCATCATGGTAAGTCCCTGTTGAAGAAACATGGAGATTGCCCTCTGCCCCTCACCCCCCAGGAAAGGTCATTCATCCCACTTTTGATCGCTATTCCGGTGCGGTTTTTGATCGCAGTTTTGATCCCAGTATTCTTTTTAATCTTGGTGCCTATTGCCATCGTGTTTTGATCGGAATGTGATTGTGATTCTAAATCCTTTTTACCTTGGTTGTGTCTATCTTAATCTCATTGATGAAAGTGCTGCGTCATTTGCACCAAATTGCACCATGAAGGAAAGTTTGCTACATCTGCCAAAATTAAATTTTTGCTAAGAATTACGTTACACCTCCTGTGCCAAGATTAACTTAAACGAAGGGAAAAACTAAAATTTAATTATTGGTTGATTTAATATTCAGAAAAGTAGAAGGAAAAAAAAATGGTACCACTAGAGTCTAAGCTTGTTATAACAGACCTTGATTTTGATGAAGGTTTCAGTCTGTTGCAAGAGGGCTATGTTGTATGCAGATATGAATGAAGTTGAGTTGATGGTATGTAGAGGAAAACCAACTGAACCTCACAAATCGGTATGTTATATCCAAATGTCTGTTGTAACCAGGTCTGTTGTATTGAGCCTAGACTGTATGTAATTCCACAGCATCTCTACTCGCCGAATACTTTTCATCTTGGATACCTAAGAGCACAGCCGAAGGCTCGAACACAGAACCCCCAACATACACACTAAGGGCTCAAATCACGGGGCATTCGCTGCGCTTGATTGGTTTAACCGATGAAAGAACCCGCCCAGAGAGATGACAAATGCCATGACTGTGCGCTTTTGACTCTGCCTGATCGGTATCATTAGCTGGTGTCGTCGGCTGTGCATTGACTTACGATGAAACAAAGTATAGAGACTGCTCGTCCTCCGCGCTGGCCTCGTCATCGTCCAAATTTTCGGACGATGTCGGCAATGTCAGGAGCCAAAAGTTGCAAAAATTGTGCAAAATAGTGGGATGGTGGCTACTGTAATAAGACAAAACCAGGGCCCTTCACTCCTGATGAGATCACCTGATTAGCATATGTCTGCCACGAGCCTCCACGCCGTGGCTACGATGTACCATGACACTTGCATCTTGCATCAACCTTCACTGCCTCACACCAGTGCGCACGTGTTGGGCTTCACTGGTTTGCACCAGAGTGCTAGGTGCAGCGGCTGACATGGGGGAGCGCCTGGCTTAGCGCAGTAGGTTCTGAAATTATTTGATTGTAGGTTGATCTCTAATTTTTAAAAGCTGACCGAAAAAGGAAGAAAATAATGCGGGTCTCTGTACAGTCAATATAATTCCCGTGCCGCTGTCGATCGAAAGGGTAGCGAACTTCAACTAACTCTGGCTCCAATGTCGCTAAAGCACGGGGCTAGTTTTTAAAGTGCGACTGGGAGGTTCCAGATAAGATCGACCGAAGCGTGGCTGGTCAACATTTTTAAATCAACTGATGTTTTTATATGTCATTGTCTCGTGTCTGGTATAAACAAATCCGCACTTAATTTCGACCAGAAAAAAATTTGGGGACAGTAAAAGTTGTAAGGCAGGAAGAGGTGGACAGTTGCATTAACACGTGCTGAGGGGCACATCTTGAAAGTGAATAATTAAAACGATAAAATTAGGAGAATTCCAATACTTTTTAGAAACAAACTATGGGTACAGCTTGCTTGTAATATATAGTAATTAATAATATTTATATTATATTTCTTTTCTAAAATTGCCAAACATGCCTGCTCGAACGACAAATGGCAAAATTTGGAGGCCTGTATCTCATGAAATAATTTGATCACCATCGTATACTTTTCAGACAGTATTCTACTTATATATGGCTATTATTTAATATATATTTTAGGTATCTTCGTGATACAATTAGTTGTGATATATTTAGGCAAACATAGGGAAAAAATCAAACAACACAAAATTTCAATGCAAATTTAAAAAAAACGATTTTTTTACATTTGGGTACTCTGTCATACTTTATTTGGGCATTTATTTCTATGAAAAACATGTTGCATTATGTGATTGAAAAAGAAGACATAACTCCCCAAAGTAGAGTCCTTTTTCAAAGCCTACTCTTAACAGTGCCCTTTACAAGAAGTCACTCTGAGTTCCAGTTTCATGAAACTAACGCACATATTTTATATATTTTTATTTAGATGAGGCCATTGATAGCTATAGCAATCGCTCACACAGTAAAAGTGAGGAGAAACCACTGCTTACATAGAGGTATGATAATACAGACTTGTGATCCGAGAAAAGATCATGCAGCCATCGGCCACTAGGAACTTTGTTTACTTTATTGTACTACGACATTACATGCTCCTCTCTCTTCCCCTCTATCTCCATCTCTCTCTCTCATATATATCCCTGAATAAAAGTCATGTGATACAGTCCAAGCGACGGATTGCTTGCAGTGGCTTGATGCGCTGTGACACATCGTAATGTGAAACGGGACTCGCATCTCGTTAGTATGGGCACCTCCATTCTCCCAAAAAAGTGCATAATGTGAGTTGTCGCAATAATGAGACAGAAAATGCATCCATTTACCCAGTTCGTTCCCAACAATTGTGTCTATAATGCAGGGTATCAACATTAACAGGGTTCATATTAACGAGGCACCACTGTATACCAGTCCGAACAGTGTCTGAATCTCGATTCCCGTCTTCCCTCGCAGGAGACCATCCTGCCTCGAGCCCATGTTCGAAATCCCCGGCTCAGACGTGGTCGGCGTACACATCTCGCACGAGTGCGCGATGGGCAAGTGCGCACCGCTCTACATCAAGGGCCGCCCCGGCGACCGTGAGATGTACGACGACGTCCCACCGCCCGATCAAGAGAGGGCCGTCAGCTCCTAGGGCGGCCCAACGTTGGACCCACTCTGCGGTTTCCACATTTCTTCTTTTTTTTTTTTTTTAGACAAATTGACTTGTTGACGCATCCCCAGGACTCAGAGAAAATGCGCCTCGTCGACGGCGCGCTGTTTGTCTGCCCGACTCTCGCGGCTCGGCTCTTGGGGCCAGAGGACGGGTGTTTTGGGCGACCGTTTTCGCGCGCGTGGCTGGAAATGGTTGGAAAATTTACGGGGCATTGTGGACCGCATCTCGCGACCAGCTTCGTGTCGGGCCCGGCGCCACCCTCTGGAGGTCGTTGTCGAGTTCTAGCATCGCCGCCATCTGCCAGGAACGCCTCTTAAATTTCCACCGAGTGCGTCTGTTGCGGCATTCGAAGGCCTGGCCAGATAAAGTACTTTTTGTTTGCCCAAACCATCCCCTCTAGTTATATATAATTGGTGCCCGCAGCGCGTCTCCGACTAGCGTATTTACTGCGTCCGCAAGGGCGGTCTTGCGATTTCTGCCCAGCGACGTCTTAGAAGTGTCACGCCGCCGTCTGCTGCAATCGCGGCGACGACAGAGCTGCGGAGGTGGATGCAGCAGACCCGTTCCAAACACTGTAGTCGTGACAAACGGACCCGAGTTTCGGCTCGTGACGTCGCGGTTCGAGGGTCGCGGAGTCGGAACCTTCCAAACGCTCTTGGCGGAGTTTTGTGCGTCGTGGGAAAACTCGTTGCGATCTCCCTACTATGCGCAGGTTCGTCGAAATGTCTCGTCCACTTCGTGCGAATGCCTCGGCATCTAGGTAGTCCCTTCATCTCCTGGGATGCCCGCGTAACTTTCACCGCAGTCTTATGTCTTGTGAAGACAATCGAAGAATCCCCACAACGGCATATGGCAAGATTATTCGACTGGGATGTTTTTTGTGAGTTTGTGACCGCCTGCAAAAGCGAGCAGAGAATAATTTAATGATGTTTGCTCTCCGTTTTTTTTTTTTTTTTTTGTAAAGAAATTGGCCACTTCGAAGTCAGTCGTTCTTGTTTTTTTACGCGCTTTGTTGCATTTTTTATGCTTCCTGTGGAGTGGTTTAAGTTTGCAGCGGCATCAAAGGACAGTGAATTGCGTTCCACATTCTTCAGAGCTGCGATGGCGAACTCTCTGTAAGAGAATTGGTAGATTATTTAGTTCAGCGATCGTTGAACTTGAGCTCTTTGGTAGAAATGTTTGTGTCCAACGCAAACGGGGGATGGCAGTTGTCCGAGTGCAAGTAAAGCAAGATTAAGGGGTTTGTTTAGAGATTACAGAAGAGGAATTGGCAGAAAAAAGAAATGGGAGAGAACCCGAAGGTCATTTTAGGGATAGTAAACATTAAGTTGGTGTAACTAGAAGGAGTCGGTTTTTACAGCGGAGCTGTCAAGGGCTAGTTTCCCGAGTATTGTGTCCGCCAGCAGACAAATGTCGACGCAGAACTCTGGATGGCTACCGCCATCTATGAGCGACGGCGGCAACCAGACAACCAGATTGCCGTTTTCTGGTTGCCGCCGTCGCTCATAGATGGCGGCAACCTCTCCAGCCTTTCCACTCTGGCTTGCCAACTTACGGCCAGTCATTACTTCATTTTCACCATAGTACAGCTTCGCTGGTCTTCCTTCATCACCAAAATGGAAAGCTGAACGTTTTTTGTTTCTTTTTCTGTCTGTTTTGTTATAAAGATGAGAGACTGGCGGTTCTATTTTGTCGCCATGGGTGATTCGAGGCCGACTCAAGGAGGTGTCTTATTTCCGTTCATTTGCAGCAAACGTTACTTGAGAAATGAGTAACGCTAAGTCCTTGTTTTAAAAACATGGCTCGTGCAGCCACAATGTAGCCTCATCTTTCTGTGCAAACAGTGTTGGAATAAATTCAAACATTTTTAAGCAACAAAGACTCATCACATTACGTTGAACAGCATGCTTCTTAGACTCATTTTGTGCTTGGTTTGGATGGGAGAGTTTTACCAGTGGACATGCCACGTTACTTTGCACAGAGGGACGGTGTCTTACTTTGAAGGAAAAGCTTTGTCCTTGACGCCGATAGAGCTACTACGTCAGTCCATGACGGTTCCCCAGAACCTCTGGAGCCAAGGGAACCCCGGCACCGTAGCTTGGGATGGAATGCGACATTGCATTTGGCTACGGTTTGTTATGTAAAGTACTACACTTGTTACTGCTGTAAATTAAAACAATAAAAAATGTCATTTACATGAACACAACTTACTTCGTCTGACTTCCTGAAGGCTTGCTTTATGTGACACTGATCTTTGTTATGTGGTGTCACTACAAGCCTGCCGATTGCTTTGATTCTTGGGGCATCATCTTGCGTTATGGCGTGGATGCCGCGTGTGAGACATCGCAGCAGCTGTACTCGCACTCCACCTTTTCGGCAGTCGGAAACTTGGTTTGGGGGTTATTTTGGTAGGAAAGGCAAGAAAAGACAGCAGTAGGAAGGAGAGGGGCAAAGTTTTTTTGCTCTTGTGGGCGAAAGATAAGCTACAATGGGCACAAAAGCAATACGCATCCTGGAAGCCAGTGTCCTAGCCAGGAATTTTTTCCGGGATAGGGGATGAGGGATGTCCATCACCTGGGTTGTGGAGGGGATGGGGGGATTGGTGTGTATATTATCGAGTATTCACTGGCGACCATAGCTGTGTGCGCGACTGCCGAACAGCGTGCTGATGACAAGCTTCCAGTTCTTCTGCAACGTGCATTCCACACCATCAAGATAGCCGGTCTTGACAGCCTATTAAGAGCTTGTTCTGAGGATGCGCTCTAAACAGCGCCTAAGCTCCCCTCTGGCTACGCCACTACCTTACGTCTAGGCGCAGCGGATGCTACGAGCCATCGGAGCCAATCCAAGGCCGTGTGAGTGTCACGTGATCTTAAAGAGGGCACAGCGACGCGCGTAAAGCGTATCACGGGCTACCTCGACAGAGTGGGATTGCGCTAGGATAGCTCGTAGCGTCCACTGCGTGTCCGGACGTGAGGGTGTCTACGGGTGTGCAAGGGAGTTTTCGTAGATCGTTTCCGCTGTCCCGCAACGCTCTCCGCAACCAGCTACGCTATTGTGGCCGGAGACTCTACAGTCAAGGCCATCGGCGCGCCGGCGCAGTAGCGGCTTCTTCGTTGCGGAGGGCTTAGCGGAGAGGAAACGCGGTCTACGAAAACTAGCCGCACGCACGCAACCCGCGTAACAACCGCAAACGGAGCGCGCGTGCTCGCGTGGGACCGCTAATGCACGGCGGCGCACCGAAAAAAATATACAGGGATTTCCTTTCTATCCCCTCCCTTTACACACACACAGAAAAGAAAGCTTTTCCGACATAAATCCTAAACCTCTGCAGTAATCGCTGCTCGTTTTGACTTCTGCCAAAGTTTAGTGCGATTACTGAATTCTAGTCTTGTGCGAATAGTGGATTTCGAGTTCAGAAGCGAATAGGTCGTTTTGGCCGAATATTTTCGATTCGAATATCGAATAGTTTTTCCACGCCTTTCACTACCATTGCATAACACTTAAGGCTGAACTCCATGGGACGAATATGCTGCGAATAACCGACGAATTGTGCCCGGCGGCTTTTGCTCTGCGCGTGGAATGAACACATTGGCTGCTACGTCGCGCGCAAAGCGAGCGTGCCGTCGGGCGGCGTTCGCCAGTTATTCGTCACATAAATCGTTCCATGGAGTTCAGCCACTTTAGACGAAAACCCAGCTAAACTTGTGAAGGTTGTTCCACTTGTTTATTGATAAGTTAAGTTTAATTTATCTATTTATTTATTTATTTCGGGTTACCCGCAGCGCCCGAAAGGCATTATTGCAGGGGGGGGGGGGGTACATAGTTTTGAAGGTGGAAATAAACTCTTGCATATGTACCAAAAAACAAGAAAAACGCAAGCACGCAGGAAAACACACTCAAACAAAAGCAAGCCCAAAATATGATAAAGGAAACATCGGTCACTCGCATTCCAGGTACGTGCCAGATAAAAACATCAGCTGAGGCCTCAGAAGGTCTGATGTCTTAGGATGGCAAGTAAACGACAGATTTGACATAGAATGAATCCTATAGAGATGGCCAACTATCCTATATGAGTGAATTTACAAATCTTGCTATATAAAATAGTATTTCTTTAATCTCTAGTTCAAAAGAATGAATCGCACACAGTGGCGTAACTGGGGGGGGGGGGGGGGCGGGGGGGGGGGCAGGGGGGTACAAGTGCCCGGGCGCCACTGGGAGGGGCGCCAAGCCGAGTTCACCCAACATGTGCCCTATGGAAAAAAACGGCAGCGGGGCTACGCGAGGGCGCGAAATTTGCATTTGCCATGGGCTATGAGGGCGCGAAATTTCATTTGCCATGGGCGCCGTCACATCTGGTTACGCCACTGATCGCACATGCTGAACGCAGGCTGTAAGGGCATCTCTGCCTAACATAGTATACTCTTGCATAACAGTGAGTTTAATTTTGAAACTTTTACTACAATGTAGATATACAGATTCACAAATTTTCCATGTATTAGAAAATAAGCCGGCGCGCGTGCACCATCCCGCTTTGAGTGTATGTTGTTCTTCCGAGGACGCAATCGCGATATTTATGCTTTCCAAGTGTTTATCGCGGCGGGTTACCCCGTTGAAGTGCGCTTCTTACCGAGCACCCGTGCAATGCAGAGAAGCAACACCCGCGGAGCTCGCTTCCGCGGATGTTGCTTTCCGCGGTCACCGGTGCTCGGTAAGCTTACACTCAGCTAACCACGCCGCAATCAAGACTTCGAAAAAATGCGAATATTGCGGTTCTTCTCGAAGCGAATAGCGAATAGTGTATTATTCGAAACCACTATTCGAAATTTCGAATATTCGCACAACCCTACTGAATTCACATGCTTCAGGGCGCCGCCATCTTGCTCGGCTGGTGCGCTTGGCGCGTCATAATCCGATTACGAAGCCTAATTCGGATTATGGCCGCGCCAAGCGCACCTCAGCCAGGCAGAAGGCGGCGCCTGGAGTCAGACTTGCAAACGCTTCAGCATCCTTTTAACGGTTTGACTGCACAAGCCTGTGGCAATGCATGAAACCAGAGCAAAATTAACACTGCGAGTTGGGCTAGTTGGTACTTATGCATGGTGGTAAATACGCCAAAAAAACGGACAGAGAAAAGTACACAGGACGAGGGGCGTAATTTTCAACTGAACTTTACCGAAGGAAACATAAAAAGAAGAATAAAACCGCACATGCGCACAGATGATGGATTTTCATTGACCACCTGGAAGGCCTGCCGTCATTGTTGAGTGAGCGTAGCTTGACCGATAAAAGCATGCTCTTTATCGGATAGGGCAACAGAAGAAGCACTGATACACACATCCGTGCCATCGGCCCTTATCATGAATGCCTCATGTATCTCGCGTTCCAATTTTGTTTTGAATTTTCCCACAATCTTGGTACTGAACTCGGCCTGGCACTCACCTATCACAATGTACAGCCAAGAGCAAGAACTATTCTGCTTTGAATGCACTGCCAGTGGAGAAAGGTTCGGATTCCAACAGGCCCAAGACGCTAAACCTTTAATTTAAATGTGACGTACATTAGACACTCATTAATTCAAACTCCAGGAAGCCACAAATTTTGTAGGAATTATCAAAAGTTCGAATTATTCTAGTTCGTCTAAATATGTGGCAAGATAAATTATGATCTGCTATACTGTATATGGATGGCTACACATAAAGAACATATATTTTATGATTTCCTCTACACAATAACGTTGGTGAAATGTATGACATGGTAAGTTTATTCATGCCTCGAAAATCTTGTTTATCGTGGACTGTTTAGACAGCACATGACACCTCAAACCAAAATTAAGTTTGTTCATCCAGCAAAAATGTGGTATGCCGCCAGTGGCGTACCAACTTGTTTTTGAGTGTGTGTGTGGGGGGGGGGGGGGGGCAAGCCAGACCCTACCCCCCCCCCAGAGCTGGGGGGGGGGCTGCCCTTGGTATCCCTTGGGCGCCGGCGGCCTGTGCTTGTCCTGCCCAGTGGCGGCTTTTCTGCGGGGGGGGGGGCCGGACACATGCCCCCCACCGCTATGAGGACTGGGGGGGGGGCAGGGCGGCGCCCCCAAGTTAGTATGCCCATGTATGCCGCCACGTCACAGCGTGATAAGTTCGACCGACCCTGTCCGGTGACCCTTGTTGATTTTTTAGAGAAAAGACCAGGGCCGGCTTGCTAGAACCAGCGTCTCGGCTGAGACTGGGCGAAAAAGCACTGCCAAAGCCAGCGCACAGGCGGAGCGGGACTCAAGCGGCGTCTCAAGACGCTCACGCGCCCCAGCCTTTGCAGTGTTTTCTTTTCAGCCAGTCTCAGCTGAGACGCAGTTTCTGCAAGCCGGCCCAGATACTATTAGAACAAAACCGAAATCTGTTTTGCGAAAAAAAATGTTTGTTCTTGAGGAAACAATTGAAGCACACACTCAGCGCGAAGCGCTTATTCGCATGTGCGCAGAAGTTGGCAGTTGGGCACCTCTCCCAGAAAAACTGTTGTGGCTACTGGTCTAGAAATATTTACTTACAAACTACATATAAGGAGAATTGACTCAAAATATTTAAAGTATCGACGCTGTTAATTTCTAAAAAAAAAAAAATCGCAAACATGGCTAATTTTTAAAAATGCCAGAACTTTCAAACTTTGCCAGCATGTTGTCCTGGGCAGCAAAATAAATTTATGAAAACACTCAAAATGGGGTCATTTTAATAATTACAAAATATTTTGAAACTGAATTTAAAAAGGCCATCTTTGATTTTGTTTTTAACTCTGCCGCATTAAAGGGGCCCTGCAAGGACTTTTTTACTGGTTTTTTAATTTGCACCGAACCTGAGCGCACTGGATGTAGTAACTTAATTCAACTTTTCTTATCTCGAATATCGCTTCATTTTAAAAGTTATAGGCAAATTAAACTTACAAAAACAAGCAAAAAATAACCTCCGTCATTAGGTCCTTTGTCGCTTGAGTGGCCGTGAACTAGAGGAGGGGTAGTGAGCTCAGCGAGCGCTCACGGCTGCCGCTCTCCGTGTCGACGGCTCGAGAGGGCGCCACTAAAGCATGTTCTGAATAAGCTGTATGCAGCGGGCAGCCAGGGCGGCTCGCATTGCATTTGCTGCACGATTAAACACTAATTCGGCATGACACTTCGTGGCCACAAACGACAGCAAACACGGGGGAAATATTAGTTCCAGAACGAGAGCCACTTCGCGCTGCCATACTTCCAAACGGCCAAACCGCAAACCAAACCTGCCCGCCGAAGCCGCACCAGAACTCCTGGGAACCGGTCGCGTACATCCGGGAATTTTCTACGCTCGCCGCTCGTCGGTGCCTGATCCACTACCCCTTTCTAGTATGCGCCGCTTGGTGGCGGCTATGTCAACGGGTCATTTCTTGTTTCCGTACTTAAAGGGGCAGTGCAACGATTTAATGTTGAAAGAATTGGCAGTTTGCATTTTTTTATATTGTTTATGCAAGCCCAAGTGACCAAAAACGCGTCACTGCCACGAAAAACTGCTATCCTGCTGCGTAATCGCAAAGCAAAAAAACGAATTATTTGCCGATCTGCAGCCGCCTGTCGGGGCTACGGGAACTAAAAATGACACCGTCTCTGGGGGTACGCGGAAGTCAACAAAACCTCTCCCCCTCGCTGCAATACTCGCCGTCCGGCCCCGTGGTGAACGGTCGCGCTGTGTCGATCGCTCGCCGCGACCTTCGACGAGGCTAATCCTTTCAAAGTCGGCAATCGTGGAAGAACCGTCTGGTCTCTTAAAGGGGCCCTGCAATGGCTTTTTACTAATTTTAATTTGCACCAAACCTGAGCGCACTGAACGTAGTAACTTAATGACACTTTTCTTTTCTCGAATTTCGATTTATTTTAGAAGTTATAGGCAAATTAAAATTACAAAAACAAGCAAAAAATAACCTCCTTCATGACGTCCTTGGTTGCTTGAGTGGCCGTGAACTAGACGAGGGGTGGTGAGCTGAGCGAGCGCTCACGGCTGCCGTACTCCGTGTCGACGGCGCGAGAGGGCGCCACTAAAGCGTGTTCTGGATAGGCTGTATGTAGCGGGCAGCTAGAGCGGCTCTCATTGCATTTGCTGCGCGATTAAACACAAATTCGGCATGACACTTCATTGGCCACAAACGACAGCAAACACGGGGTAAAGATCAGTTCAGAATGGGAGCCACTTCGCGCTGCCATACCGCGAAACAGCCAAACCGCAAGACAAAGCTGCTCACCGAAGGCGCTCGGGAACGCTCAAGAGCCGGCCGGGTCGCTTCGGTCCCTACGGCCGCAGCGCCGCCGCGTACATCGGGACCTTTCCGTGTCGGCGCCTGATTCCCACTACTCCTTTCTAGTAGGCGCCGCCTTTTCCACCGATTGGTGGCGGGTATATCGACGGATCATTTCTTGTTTCCGTACTTTATAAACTGCATTTGTTTCTTTTCTGATCTCAAATACTGAACAAAAACTACTTTTATAAATAATTGAAACGGTTCGCGCCACTTATATTTTGTATTTCGACTAAAGAAGCTTTTAGCGGCTCTGACCAGTAGTAAGCCCAGGACCTAAGACGTCACATTACGCGCGCTTTCGGTACCGCGGGTCGCCCCCGTCGGTGGAGGAGGTTTCCGCGTCGTCCGGTTAAAATATGACGCACTGATATTTAGTGACTCTCTCCGTGCCCGCTGGCTTGCCCGAACCCCAAGAGACGTGGAAACCGCAAAAAAGGTAGACAGCTTAATTATGATTGCCAGTTACCCTTTAAGAGGGAATCAAGGAAACCGTGAACCCCCAGAGTACGTCACTCGAAAGTCGACGTGGAGAGTGGAGAGACACTTTGACCTTCGATTTGTTTAATTTTTTTTAAATAGGAACTGGCGCTGGCAAGAAAATACGGTTTCCTGCTTTTCGTTTTATAGGTGACGCTGATTAATTTCCGCAGTTAATTGGCCAAAGTCTGAAAATTGTTGCTGGCCTTTAATAAACTGCATTTAATTGTTTCTTTCTGATCTAAAATACTGAACAAAAACTACTTTCAATGAATCGGTTCACTGCCATATATTTTGTTTTTAGACTAAAAAGAAACGTTTAGCAACTCTGACTAGTGTAAACCAAGGACCAGAGACTTCACATATCACACACGCGTTCGGTACCGCAGATTGCCCCCGTCAGTGGAGGAGGTTTCCGCGTCGTCCGGTTAAAATATGACGCGCCTTAAATTTAGTTCTCTCTCCGTGCCCGCTGGCTTGCCCGAACCCCAAGAGACGTGGAAACCGCAAAAAGGGTAGACGCTTAAATATGATTGCAGGGCCCCTTTAAGGCTAATGATAGGTACTTACAGAATCTGCAAAAACATGTTGCATTTTTTTTTAAGTTATAAAGCTAGAAATATGATTAATTTGCGGCTACCGCTGCACCGTGAATGGGGCGTGTAGATACTCATAGATGACAAATTCATTATTCTTACAAAGTAAAAATGCTCGAGGGTGGTCAAGAAAGAAACAAATTATTAATGAGCAGAACGTAAGGGCGCAAGAGAGCGTATAACCATCTCGTTTAAGTGGAAAGAGCGTACGACCATTCCGTAACGTCATAGACTATGCGCGCAAAATTTAAAATAAATCTGAAGCCGTCAATATGCTCTAAAAAAAATTTCCCGTAAAATTAATTTTTTAGACACACGTGTCGCAACCAAACTGTTAAAAAAAGAAAGATTCATTTTAGGTTTTTTTAACACATGTTTATATCCGCATTTTGCATGGCGGTAACATGAAATGGAGCGACGGAACCGGCGCGCCTCCTCACGGCATTGAAGCCGCCGCCGTGGTGTGCCTGTGGAACGCGGAAAGGAACGATTCAGACATTCCAGGAGTGGAAATGGGCCCAGTGTCCCCATTCCTAGGAGTTGAAAATAACTGAATTATCGAAAACTGTAATTCCCCGGAATGGAATTCTAATGGAATGGGAGTGCCCATTCCGCAACACTGCTCACTGATGGCTCTAAAGAGAGAGCTTCACCGGAACCCCTTGCGTCCCCATTGACGTCACAGCGCGTGACTCGGAAGATGGTGAAGGAGTTGAGAGGTGCCGAAAACCTCACTCTTTGTCAATTTTAAGATAAAAACTAGGACATGCAGTCAAAAGCGGTCTATTGTTCTGTACTCCTCTTATTCTTTATTAATAATAATTGAATTTATCATAAAACACCGATACTTTTTACCTAACGATATCTGCTGCTGCCGCTGACTGCGAGTTGTGTGTTGAACATTGTAAATGTCTTCAGATGATGAAACTGCTGATGTATGTTTGAACTGCACAATAAGAAGGTAAATCTGAAGGACAAGTAATTACTGGAAAAGTAGCAGATCATTATTTTGTAGCAGTGACCATTTTCGAATTTGTTTTTTAGAGATGAAAAAAAAGAATATGTTGAGAATTTCTTTTTTAATAATAGGAAAGTTGATATGTACATACAGAAAGTGAACTGGAATGAAATTTCTAAGGAACAGGATCTAGAAAAACTATACGACAGACTTATAGATATATTTAATCGTATATACGAAAAATCAACTAAAAATAATATAAAGGAAAGCAAACTACAGAATGAATGGATATCCAAAAAGATTGATGATCTAATCAAAAACAAAAAAAAAGACGAAGGCATGGCAGCTCCTAAACCGCTTTCCAGAACAATGTAAATTATAAAAATGAACATCGTGCAATTAGGAACAAAGTAACCTCCCTTGTAAGAAGTGTGAAAAAGAATTATTACTGGACGAAATTTCCAAAAGCTAAAGATACAGCACAGTGCTGGTCACTCGTAAATCAACTGTTGGGCCGAAAAAAAAGAGTTGATTGAGGACACAATTAAAACTAATTTCGGTTTTAATTGTGATATGGAAAGCGATTGCAAACAGATTCAATATAGAATATGTACACTCCATTGAGAGTCTTTGTTGTGATTCAACAGAAAGGCAAACTAATCAAATCAGAATGAACAACTAATTTGTTTTCCAGATATGTCGGAGAATGACCTAATTGAAATCGTGAATCAAATCAAAACAGATAAAGCAGTGGGGTTAGACCAAATAAAGGCAGAGAGATATTAAGAAGCACGTCATATATTAAAACCAATGCTCCTTCAACTATATAACAGTATTTTCTCGGGGTTGTCATTCCCAAAATGCCGTTGTCAGAGCCTCTCTATAAGAGAGACGAGAGAGGACGCAAGCGGTCGCGACGTCAACTGCCGCCAACGAACGAGCATACGACGCCGAGAGCCGGCGTCTTTAGCTGACAAGCAGCTGCAGTTCCTTGTTACCGCGCCTGTCTTTGTTTCTGCGACTGTCGCCGCCTGCGGAACGCGACGCGCTTCGCTTTTGAGTCGAAAAGATGGTCTGCTAAAGACGCCGGCTCTCGGCGCGTATATATGCTCGTTTGTTGGCGAGGTTGGCATCGACCGCTTGCGCCATCTCTTGTCTTCCGTGCGAAACGGCGCCGTGTCGTTTGAAGACCGGTGTCGTCGCTGCGTTTCCATAGGAGCTAAGCCCTTTTTCTTTCTTTACTTTTTCCTCGGGTAAGTTCGCTCTTTGCAAATTTTACAAAATAAAAAAATACACCATCTGTAGGCAACGATGCAAAAAGTCGTAGCGCGATAGGTTAAGAAACCGAATTTTGCGGTTGATTTAAAGAGCCTGGCCTCTCCTTGAATCACCCAGTAGTTACAGCATTTTTCTTCACCAGTGAACGTTGTGAAACTTCGCTATATTTCAGGCCCAAGCCTCTGTTCCCATAGCAGGTATGTAAAAACGAGCGACGATTCTAAGCAAAACAACCATCGAAAAGATTGTAGACTGTGTTCAAGGTTCGCCAGCATTCCGGCTGCGCTTATATATTGCTGATACTCCCATCCTGCTCATTATATAAAAATGGCCCCGTCGTGCATCTTTACGGGTGGTTAAAAACAGTCGAAACGTAAGGAAACGTAAGGAAGGGGGTTGGGCTAAGAGTGGTGTGTCTTTTATTATTTCCTATGCCGGGCAGCTTTTATTGGTCACCAGTGTTCACTGGCTTCTCCCCTATTTTCGAAGATATCGAGCGTGCGGGGGATGTTTCGCACTTATTCATGTGCGAAGGGGGACGCTTCGCACTTATTCATGAACAGAAACAATAAAGCAGTAGGTACTTATTTAATTGCGACTCGGACTATATTACGTGGCCTTCAATTTGTTTTTATTTTGCATGCACAAGAAGTTACCGATCCAGTGTCACTGCGTAGTTCACTCGATCCTCAATGACAATTGCTGGATCGCGCTTCCCCGCTTGTTCGCTGCAGCGCGAGTGAAGCCACCGGACCCAACCTCGCTGGGATACGATTTGCGGTTTTGCTAGCCTTGAGCAGCGGTTTTCCAGCGTGCTGTGGACACGTTTCTACTCGTTCGTCGTCATTCGCCGAATAAGTTTTTAAGACTCTGTGTATTTTTGAGACTTGCCGTTGTGAACACGTGGAAAATTTTACGAAAGCGCATGTGTCGCAGGAAAAAAGGCACAACTCGTCGAAAGCAAGGGTCTGGCGGCGTGTTCAAAGCTTCCTTGGCACGCCGGAAGTGCCGTGTCTCCGTGCCTTCGCACGCTTGAATACCGACCAAGAATCGAAGCCTTGTGAATGTGTTTAGCCGAGTGCACCGTGTTCGCGCTAACAATGTCCGACAGTGCACATAAACACATGTACAAAGCCGTTTTAGCACTGTTTTTATATGCCAGGAATTTGAAATAAAAACGCCGTAACTGACCAGTTATTTCGTCTGCGTGACAAAATGTTCTAATCTACCTAGTACGTACTAATTATTCGTGATATTTGCTCTTATAATCGAGCGCAGGGAGAAAATGCCTCGCTTTTTCCCAAAATGCATTACCGGAAGTCGACTTCCGACTGGTTGCTGTCTGCTTGAATTTGCCACAGCACACTAGCGCCAGTTGAACCTCTGCCGTACATTATAATAACCCTGAGACTGCAGCGTTCTTCCGCAGAACGAGCGCTCGCGTAGAAATGGACGTCTCAAAACACGGAGCATGGATTAGCTCGCGTAACTACAAAGTCATTCTCAACTTAAATATGAACGAAGTGTGGGTGAGAGATCAAACAGTCACGCCTCTGGCGGTACGCTGTTCGAAAATCTTCGATTACGATTCGAAGGCCGCTCCTCGTGCAGCCAAAGCAGTGAGTCCGAGAGGGAAGCGCTCGTGCCCAGAGGCTCGTGCGTAGCTAGGCGAGGTTCCGCTGCTTTGTTATGCTGTCTTAGTAAACAGCTTGACTGTGGGGACAACTATACTTCGTTTCAGCTTGGGTCCAAGACGCAGCCGATGCTACAAGCACGAGCGTGTGGCCCTGAACAGTGCCTGCAACTGCACGAGCGCGCGTGCTTGGCAGGGACGCTGGAAGCCCGGAGCTCGCGCTTGTAGCATCGGCTGCGTCTGGACCCAAGCTGAAGCAAGCTATTGGCGATGTGAGTGATCGAAAGCGTCGCTGTGGTCGGCCCGCCACAATTGGCCGGATGCTGACTATGACGTCAGGAGAGGATGTTACCACACACCGGCGAGACAAGCGGCAACATCTACAACCACCACGTGCGGTGTCGGTGCTTGGAGGCATGAAAAAATGAATTTTCTCGTTATTTAAATACTCAAGAAGAACAATATAATTGTAAGAGACCCGTGGAGTTGGGCATGATTGATAAGTTGATTTCATACACACTGCCAAAGACGCTTATATTGACGAGGATCGTCTCCATTGCGGTGATGCTGCGTGGGAATCTTAGTGCGACTGGATTAGAACGATCCTCTCGAAGCATCCAAGATTTGAATGGACCAAGATGCCGATTGTCGTAGCAACGAAGACCGATTAACCAATCGCCTTGCGAGGTCTTGGTATCCGTATGTTAGTATTTGTTTGTGTTCGTCTAGCAGGCAGGGAAGGCAATGGCGCTACTTTCCCAGGATCCAGGCATAACTAGCATGTATGTAGAGAGTTTGGCCATTCATTGAGAAGTATAGGAGACAAATGAGCAGGCGCCATTGGCCGAAAGCGGGCTGGGCGTGTTTCAGGGCGTCTTCACAAATTCGAATGTGGCCAACCAGAAGCCGGAGATAATACCCTGGTGGTGGTCGCGAGAAACAAACCTAATAAGTGCATCCGGAGTAACTCTCGGTGATTGAAAATATGGTGCACGTGACCTTTCAATCACGGTCATCTAAAATTATGGTGGAAGAGATTGCGAT
The DNA here is from genome assembly GCA_037355805.1 of Ixodes ricinus. Classification (NCBI taxonomy): domain Eukaryota; kingdom Metazoa; phylum Arthropoda; class Arachnida; order Ixodida; family Ixodidae; genus Ixodes; species Ixodes ricinus. The sequence continues at coordinate 17,466 of JAZHYW010056122.1, forward strand.
TAGCGGAATCCGCACGCCAGGCCTTGATGGCCGGGAATCTGCCGTCCCGAGTGGTCACTCTCTGTCCGAGCAAAACAGAGTTGAGCGGCACGTTCGTTTCTTACATCGTTCTGCGTGATCACGATCGAAACATCCGGTGCACCCTATTTTCAACCATGAAGGTTACAACATTTAACTCTTACGCGCTTATTAAAACCACATACCTGTGATTAAACTGTTTCTCACTGCCACCGCTAGGGGATTCTTTCGGCTTCCGGTTGGCCAGAGAGAATGTGACGCTTCTTCCGCGCCTGGTGCGCCTGGCTCTGCCCGCGCCTCCCATAGGCCAAACTCTCTCTATACCGGCTCTGGATCCAGTGACTTCAGGGACAACAAGCTCGATAAGCGCCTATAGTTCGATCTCCTGCCCAATAGCGTAGATTCCTCAGTGTTCCCACGCGTCTGCATTGTACGAGAGCGAATGCGGATGAGATGTAAGACGGAGTCCCATGCTCGGGCCTGCGGAGCACTCGGAACAGTGCGCTTGCCTCGAAGACGTAGCACAAAGATAGTAGGCGCATGGGCGGCCTGTCAAAATGGAACATTAAAACGCAATCACTGTTACCATGTGTAGCTTGTTTCAGCATCTAGAAAGAGGACCACAAAATATTTCCAGGGAAATGAGCGCATAGTACGACAAACAGCATACAAATATTCAAGAACGTTTTTTATTTTTTATTTGGTGTGAGGCAGTTTTATATGACTGGGCAGATTATTGCTGTCTCTTGTATTTTTCCCACGCTTTTTTCTTTTCTATGCAAGGCACGTGCTCAATTTTATGGCCCCTGTGAGCCGTCGTCAATAGACCTATTGCCAAATTGCCCAAGCATCAAGGAGAATGCTGGGCTATGTATGTCTACGCGCCGCTCGCTTTTCGCTTTCCCCGTGTAAAAGATTCGAAGTAAATAACCAAAATAAGGCTTTGACGAACGTGCCATTTGTTTTAGGCTTTTTGCTTTAGAACAGTTAATGCTGCAGACGCTACCACGTGCGGCGCGTAGAACCTACATTCCCAGCATTCTCGTTGATGCTTGGGTAATTTAGCAATAAGCATGGCGTAGGGAGCCTGTAGTGACTGAGGGACATGGATTGGGAAAGGATATGCGCCAATGTTGCCGCCTGTACGAGAGCAGACGCCCGCTCTGTTGCCCCGTGTGCCTTTCTCTTCTCGCCTCCCATTGTAAGCAAAAAACGCCTTGGGCAGCCTTTCTCGCTTCGTTCTCGCTCCTGGAATTGCAAACATCGAGGAAAAAGTAGAGTTGCCAGCCATAGCGCATCGTCCAAGATGGCGGAATTTACCATTTTCGCGTTAAACAAATACTTAATCTCATCGGAACGAAACTGGTGGCTATAGAAAAGTAATCATTTATACCTTACGTAAATTATTCAAGCACATTAATGGGCTCTTATGACCTGAGTTAGAAAATAAAACGGCAGTTGCCCCGTAGACTCCCAGCAAAATTTAGCAATTAAATGGCGTCCATATCTTGTGATCCCGATCATAGCTAGTTGCACCACCCTCACTAGAGCCTTCCTATACTTCGTTTCAGCTTGGGTCCAGACGCAGCCGATGCTACAAGCGCGAGCTCCGGGCTTCCAGCGTCCCTGCCAAGCACGCGCTCGTGCAGTACAGGCGCTGTTCAGGGCCACACACTCGTGCTTGTAGCATCGGCTGCGTCTGGACCCAAGCTGAAACGAAGTATAGCATGGCGCCCCAACTGGTGCACCCCATGAGTGCAAGCAAGTGCGGCTTGCGCGTGAACATACCTTTGGCAGTCTTGAAATTGCACGAGCTTGTCCGCACGAGCAGAGACATGGCGGCAGTTCTTATCGTCTATGATCCAAAGCACGATCCAAAGTCTCTCCATGCTCGTGCCAGTAGTGGGGTAGATGCGAGTGCGCACAAGCACGCCTGAAAATATTAAAAAAAATATATATATCACTCTTTCTTTTCGCATGATCACTGTCGTCATCATCGTCATCTAAAATATCAAGTGATACCAGGCGGTGCAAAAACAGTAAAAGAAGCGTTTCCTCGTGGCATTCGAAAGAAAACGTTGACCAATAACAATCTTTGTGAGGAACCTTCGCTTTTGTGAGGGTTTTTCGGGTGGCGTGGGGCCGTGCCGGACCCAGCGAGAAGATGGAACGCTGACAAGATGGAAGGAGCCCGTGCCTCAAATCCAGGCGATGGGGTCCAGTCCCCAACCCAGGGTCGGGAAGAAGGACCTCCCAGCGACTTCGCAGAACGGTTCTCAACCCCTCCCGAGCAAGAACAGGTGAGCGCCGATGGTTTCTCGAGGCTGGCGCGATAACCAGAAGATCGTGTCGCCAAAACAAAATTTACAATGTTCTCTTCCGCCGCAAAAAAAAAAAAAAAAAAAACTGCATTGGTTAGTTTGCAGTTTTCGACAAAATGTAGCGTTCGCTTGCGGTGGTCTGGGCCAGATGCTAAAGTCTCTGAGCTTGCCGTTGTCCCTTATTCGAACGATATATGTGAACGATATACGTGAACGAAGCCCACGAACACATGGAGATTAATGGCGTCCGCCACCGAGAATGGGCCTCGTTTTCCCATTGAAAACTTTCAGTAAATCACTTATGACTACTGAATTAAAGGACGGTTAGGTGAAACTTTATGGCATTTGGTCCGGACCGCCAGCGCCACATCTGGCCGAAGACTGTGGGTTGGACGAAGTCAAGCCGCTGCGGCGGCGCTGCTGTCGGTACTGCGCATGCGCAGATGCTTCATCTCTCGCAAATCTGATGACGTCATTCCTATTTGGTCTTGGCGAGGAAAACAGAGTCGGTGGCACGAAATGCATGCTGCAGAAAGTATGTACGCGCGCACTAGCAAGGTCCTTTACAATAGCCAACGACGTGACGTCAGAGAAATCCGTGTATAAAGATGGCTATTACTGGTATTGCTATTAATAAGCCATGCAACAATACAGGGTGTTTCTAAGCGTTATTCGGACTAAACAAAATTCGTATACCAATAAACAGAGTGCAATTAAACTTTTCACAACGGTGTGTCTGGATGATGCATTCACCATATACTCAAATTTCGCAACTGTATAGTTTCAAAGAAAAAATGCAAGAAAAAACTTGTTATTTCCTATGCGCGGGAGAAAACCAGAAGTGTGTTTGACGCTGCTACTTACTCACACATGGCACCACATGGGTACAAAAACTTGAAAGCTTCTTACTCTTGGAGGTGAATACACTAAATTAGATCCCAGTAGATCCGAGGACGTGGTACAATATCTGAGTAGCAACGTCAACCAGACGGGTTGTTTTCTTTTCCCCCGTTTCATAAAACATTGTCTTTCTTGCATTTTTTTAATTTTTTTTATCCTATTTACGAAATTTCATTGAGTACCACAGATGCGCCACCTAAAGACATAATTCGGAAAAGTTTTGTTGCACATCGTTCACTAGCTTATTTAAACGGATTTTTTTTTACGACTGTATTGCGCTCGAGAGCACTCCGCAGACATCATCGCATATACTATTCTGAACCTAGGAAAAAAAAATATGTTTTTTTCTCTAACTGGTTAGGACAGACAAATAATAAAATAATGTTCGCCGAAAAAAAATTTGTTTTTTGCTTAATATTTACGTTACAATACGAAATTTTCGATTTGCGGGCGAAACGGAAGCTGTACCCCTGTGGGATCATAATGATAGCGTTGGTACTTAACTAACGAGCGCTCTGAGGCAACACTGGATAGATGGATTGATGGATAAGGAGGTCAAAGCAGCCATATTGCGGCGCCAAGAGGCATCTAGGGAGCATAGGGGGCAAAGAAAAAAGGGGAGCCTAGTCAACTAAAGTAGCATCAGTATGAGAGAACTTCCAAGAGCGGAAAAGGGAGACATCAGCTTTAATACAGGCGAAAATTGGGAGTGCGCGAGTGCAGTAGATAATGAAAATAAGTTTAAAGAAAATAGGAATCCGGCAAAAAGGTTTGGGGAGCACAATAAAGCGCCGTTCACACTCTTGCGACCGAGTAAGACCGAGAGAGACCAGACCGGTTTTAAGCCGTTTGCGAATTCTTAGGACCGGATGAGCTGCTGCGAAGCTGGTCCTAAGAGATCGCAAGAGGCTTAAAAACCGGTCTGGTCTCGATCTTACTCGGTCGCAAGAGTGTGAACGGGCCTTAAGGCGCAGGGAGAGAGACAGAGGGTATCCAACACTTCCTGACGCACAGGAGCGGAGAAGAGTACAGAGGGAAGGGGCACGGGATTATATCAGGCGGACAATCGAAGAGGCTTTCTCCCAGCTTGAGCAGAAGAGGACAGTGGATAGCACTGACAGCAGCAGTGTAGGGGAGGAGCAGAATTGTGGAGCAATGGAGACGACCACAAGAGAATGTGATAAGGCAGAAAGTAAGGTTCCAGCGGGTGCAGCGACAGGCCCAGACCACATACCCATGGAGCTCATTAAGACACTAAAAAAAAATTGAAGCTACGGCATGCGATTAATAAAATAATTATGGGAAGAGAGGTACTCAATGATTGGAAACTAAGTAAAATGAAACTAATATAAGTATAAAGGTAGAGGAAACAAAGACAGCATTAAGTCATATCGCTCGATAACGGGAACTTCAGTTCTATACATAATAGCTATACAGATAGTAAAGCGGAGAATGGAGGAATGGGCAGAATATATGCAGATACTGGAGCTCGAAAACGTTCATATTAAAAATAGCGCAAAAAAGACGAGACAAAAAGACGAAAAAGCACACAGGACAAGCGCTTGTCCTGTGTGCTTCTTCGTCTTTTCGTCCCGTCTTTTTGCGCTATTTTTAATATGAATGTCCATCACCAACTTGCCCAGCAGGCCAAGCTTTTACTCGAAAACGTATTCTGAAGAAATAGAAGACTGGAAGATAACTTATTCGTCACCACACAATGTATAGAAATAGCAATGAAGAACCAAACTCCTTTGTGGTTAGCTTATTTAGACATCGAGGGCCAGGAAAAACTCGGGGTCAGCTGAAGAATTTAGATACAAATTTGGTTAAGTTTCTTCAGCAGGTGTACACAGACAATAATGTAGTTATAACATGGGAAGCAGAAACTAAACAACCTGCAGCAATAAAAAGAGGACTGAGGCAGACCTGTTCACTGTCACCTCAACTCTTCATGTATATCTCAGTAAAATAGAAAATAAATTAGAACAGAACAACTTAGGTTTTGATGTGAGTTTTACGGAAGGAGAGAGAAATGTAGTACAGGTAATACCAGGACTGATGTATGCGGACGACATAGTACTTTTAGCAGATAACCAGGGTACGTGATAGGAACTAGCTAGAATATGTGAAGAGGAAGGGAACACCTGGAGCATGAGTTTGAGTAGTGACAATCCGGAGTAATGGTGGTTAACGACGAAAAGAGGGAACCCCTGAGGATACAAGACATTGTAATAGACCATGTAGGAAAATACAAACATCTGGGAGTCTGGCTCAATGAGGGAAGGGAATATCTAGAGGAACATGATGAGAATAAAATTAGAAAAGGAAAAGAAATTCATCTATCGTGAAGCTCAACGCACTATAGAACAATATTAGATGTGAAGTGGTGAGAGGTATATGGAAAAGAGTGATGGAACCAGGACTGTCTTTTGGCAATGGTGTACTGTGTATGAAATCAGAGGTTCAATCAGGATTAGAAATTCGACAAAGAAACGTAGGCAGATTGGCACTCGGAGCACATGGAAAGACACTAAATGAGTGAGTACTGGGGGACATGGGCTTGTCGTCTTTTGAGAGCAGGGAGGCAATTAGTAAGTTGAAACTTGAGCAAAGGTTGACCGAAATATGGATGATACGCAGTGGGCACGGAAGGTATTCAAGATATTTATACCTGAAAAGGTTGAGACACAAAACGGACAAACCGAACACGAAAGCTTACATTTAAATACCTACACACTAGTGATGGGGCTGAGCAGACTACTTCAGTGGAAAAGGAGTGAAAGAGGCAGAAAGAAAAACGTGGGAGGAAAGAATGCAAGAAAAATCTCAGCTGAAGGCGCGGCACCGCCAACCACCACGGCACGGGCTGTTTCCTTTCTGCAGTACCGCTGCTCTCCTGAGTCAATAAAGATAATCATTACTGATATTATTACTAATAAGTCGAGCAATTGTAGCAGTTCGGTGGGAATCAAGCGCCGTCGTCCACCGTTCTCCTCAGGAACGCGGCCAGCAGCCGCCCGAGACTGCAGCGACGCGACCGTCCTCGGACGCGGGGCGAGCGGACGGGAAAGACACCGCTGGCACCGGTCCACGTGTCATCCGAATCCCGTCCCCATCACGCCTGTTCATAGTAAGTCAGACGGACTACACGATCTCCCAAAAAGAAACACATTTTTCTATTTACGGTCAAAATTTTCCTCTTGTGTGATATTCTCGCTTCTTTCTCGATGTCTGTCTGTCCTGAGGCACAGAGCTGATAAGTCGATAAAGTGATATATCCATTTATATATGTACATGTGGTTATAGATATGTATGTTTCGCGGTGTTCGCTGTTTCGTCATATTGCAGGGTCTTAAAAGATTTGAGGAGGGGCGCCATTTTTTTTTAAAGGTATATTAAAATTCATGAGGCATTTCCACTCTGTGAAGGTGGATGGCCAGCGAAGCTGTCTAGCACACGTGACGTCACATACCCGCCCCGAGGAGCCGGAGGAAACTAGACACGCGCAACTGGACTGCCACCGGGTGGAAAGTAGACACGGGCGACGGGACCGCCACTCCCGGAGAGCGGAAGGAAAGAAAACTAGGCACGCAAGCGCTTGGAAGGACGACAAAGAGAGGGCGGTGCGAGCGTAGACATGGCCGACGCGGGTCGCACAGCGGCAAATTTTGAGAAACTTTTATTATCTACTTGAGGGTCTACTGATCTTGAAAATGGTGCCTATTGATAACTAATCTACTGAATAGATTTATTGCTAAATTACCCAAGCATCAAGGAGAATGCAGGAATGGTGTTCCACGCGCCGCACGTGCCGGCGTCTGGGTCCCGCGCGTTGCATTATGGGGAACGTCCCATCATGCAGCGCGCGGGTCTCCTCGTGACCCGCACCTCCCTCCCCTCCTCCTCCTCGAGCGCTGCGCTCTAATTCGGCATTACAGAGAGTTGTAAACGTGTTTCTTTTTTATTATTATGTAATAGATGGCATATTGCAATCCGCATTTGAAACTTCACGTTGTGGCGCCACCAGAAATATAAACAAGGGAAGCCTCTCTGAAGTGAAGTAGATTTTTGTTATTATTTAAACAGTATAATCACCCTCGATGACAATCACATGCACGCCGAAGTGGTCTACCATGCAAGCATGTCTCCAAAAGAAATAAATGCGCAAAAGATATTAAATCAGGATTTTTGTTTTTTTCTTGTTTTTTTCTTTGACTTTTTGTAGCACAAAACACCGAATAAACAGCAAAAAAAGAAGAAAAAAAAATATATATATATATATATATATACATATATTACATGAAGCATTACTCGAATAATCTGAAGGTTAGTCAATGAACTGCCCGGTCCCGATATGCGTTAGGCCAGGGCGGAGGGTTATCGGAGAAAGCCTCGTGGGAGTCGCTAGCCCACATCCGGTGGCGTACCAACTTGTTTTTGAGTGGGGGGGGGGGGGGCATCCCAGACCCTCCCCCCCCCTCTTCCAGGTCGCACATTTTTACTATAGTGATGGGCCGAACTTTTTCCGAATCTTGGGATTCGACGAAGCCAAACTTTGCTGCACTTTTCTGAAGATTCGGCAAAGATTCGGCAAAAATACACTGCTTAGTTTTTTCTTACAAAAAAGCAAAATGTTTTATTTATCTAAAACTTAAATACAACCCCTAGTGCCTATTGACACAGTTATTGCTAAATAAGGTGATATTCTACAAGATAATTGTATCGGTGTCGCTAAATTTGTGTGTTTACTGGCAATTTTAGTGTCTGCTTTGCAGAAGGTGCCGTGACAACGAGTTCGGGTAGCAGCCGGCGCAGTCACGAATCGCGCTACGAGAGTTTTGGTTTTGAGGCTTCATCAGCGCACGCCTGCAAGTGTGTTTACATTGTTAAAATAAAGCGTAATCACTGCGTTTTTACTTCTTCTGGGAGCCACCATTTTGTGCGTGAAAACGAATGCAATGGTTGCTGAGCCTTCACCAGAACAGATAATTGTAAATATGCATGTTTTCGATTTGAGTCGCTTGACGTCAGCTTTGCAGTGAAAGTGTGCGTCCCATATTAGCAACGGTTCATTTTTAACCTTTAAAATGCCTGTTTCCGATCTTAGGGACACACAGGGACGTTTTGAAAGATGAGAAGAGTTAGGAATGTCGGATGAGCAATGTCGAGCATGATAGTTCTGTGTTCAGTTTTATGCAGATACATGAAAATCGTGAAATAACGCGAACTAAAACGCAATATTATTTTGTTTTGGCACAAACAACACGTGAGGAAAAAACAGGAAAGTTAGAATAAAAAAATGACCGCATCTCCACGTGGTGAATGATGTTGATTGGGGCGAAGCTCGGGTGGTGCCGATGATACTGATTTTGGTCATAGGTACTGCTGCTTGCTGTCGGCGTTGACGCTTTGCCGCCGCTTCCCGAGCTCTCAACTCCGGGTCCGCTTGGCGTTTTTGACGCTGTGCAGCAGCTTCTCACGCCCTGGTCTCCGGAGCAGCTTGCTGCTCTACGTAGACGCTGAGGCGCTGCATGCCGAGCTTTTCGGTCCTTTTCATTCATGGCAGTAGGAGAATGTGCGGTTTTCTTCTTTTTCTTTTTTTAAGCAGACAGATGGGATGGCATCTCAGAACCCCTACTCTTTTTTTTTTCTTCTTTTTCTTTTTTCATAATTTTTTTTTTCATCTTTTTTTTTTCCCCTACACGAGCACGTGAGCATGTGCTCACGTGCTCGTGAGCACGTGATCTCACGAGCAGAAGCACGAGCACCCGACGCCGGCCTACGGCGGACGGACACACGGACATGGCTAGCCCCTAAGGAGCTTCGCCCCTAAAATTTTAATAATAATAATTTTCTTTGCACGTACTGTAAGGAACCCATGTGGTGGTGTGCGGGGCAAGGCAGATAGGTGAAAACGCTTGCGCAGAGCGCCTGTCAGTCCGCCACACATGTGGAAAACAAAACATACATATATATATGTACAGAATATACACACTACAGAAAGTATATAAAATGGAAAGAAAAGAAGAGGGAAAACATGTATCACATTAACATCTAACATCTGACCTTTCATGGACGTCTCACATCAGTAATATAGTAGCAAACGCAAACCGCACCTCGGTTTTTTGCGCCGAAACCTGAAACCCGCAACACCAGAGATAAAACAACTAGCATACTCAACTTTAGTTCGGTCTAAGCTTGAATTCGCTTCTTCTGTGTGGTGCCCTTGGCAATCTTACCTATCTAACAAACTTGAATCCATCCAAAACAGGGCTCTACGTTTTATTTTTTCTGATTACTCACCATTCACGAGCATATCTGGATTGCGCGAAGCAGCTAACCTTCACACGCTTTCATTGAGGCGCCGAGTGTCCCGCTCTCTCTCCTTCACCGAATCTTTCACCATAACATGCCTCTTCGTGAATCACTGCTTTTACCCCGTGGCAGATTTTCCCCGCTTTGACCACTCCTGCAAGTTGCGGCCCATTTTTTCGTCAACTACTACATACAGTAATTCAACTTACCTTTGGCAATAAACGATTGGAACATACTACCAAATGACATTGTTACCATAACTGACACACATAAATTTGCCGCCTCTGTAACCACTTTCATTTCTGCTTTAACCGACTAGTTCCCTCTTCTATTGTGTTAAAATTGTGTGCTGAAGTGTTCGGTAAAGAAAAAAACAACAAATGTACCACTCCCTTGTGTAATGCCCGTAAGGGCCTTCAATGACAATAAACGATGAATGATGATGATGATGACATTATGACGAGAATGCCAAGCCATCCCTACATCCTGCCAGCTCCCGTGACTCATGCCCGTTTGACAGCAGTGGCTGCGCACACTCAGAGCGTCAGCTGTCCAGTTGTCAGTCAATGTTTCAGCTACACTCGTTTCGTCAATGGAAAGGTCAATGCCATCCCCGCGTTATTCAGAATGTACCGCATCATTTGTCACTTGCGCAGTGGACTGCGTAAATTACTGGTCGATCTTCTGTTTTTGAGGTAGAGAATATTGAAGAGAACCACACTGCAAAGGCTCACAAACGCACAGTTACCGTGTCGCCATACCATACCTCACCGTAACCGCTGGTTGTACACTGCACGATGGTAACCGCACGACTGCTGGGCGTCCATTTGCAATCCCCTGGCCCCGTACGCGTTCGCGCGCGTGCGCAGGACATTTGCGAATTTTCGCTGAATCGCTGCCGAATTAACTTTCCTTCAAAATTTCGCATGCGGGGCAACTTGACGAATCGTAAGTCCGCAGATTCGGTCCATCACTAATTTTTATCTCGCAGACGAGTGACCCCCTATACCCGCGGTCAGCTTTCTGTGGCAATGCAGTCGAATGCTAGGGAGACGCGCGCACCAACCGCTGTACACGCTTTCCTCTTTTCTTCGATTGCCAAGCAGAAGAGTTGACCGCGAGTAGCTAACGACGCTCACGCCGGATTGGCTTCTCGGCAACGCGCGGGAACTTAAATTTGATCTCGGATGACGCGTGTACACTCGAAGCGCGCAACCCACCGCGCCGCCTGCGTTCACGCCGCTTCGCGCGGCGTTATACGGCTACTAATTACAAAACTATTAACCCACTTAGCCCCTTCCCCCGTACATACCGCTTTGTCCAGCCGACAACCCAAGCCTCGCTGTCCCCATGAACCTCCGCCCTCCATAAATAGAATCGCATACCATTTAGTTCAGCAAGTTTCGTCGACAATATTCGTTATTTAGTGTTAATGCAAAAAGAAATGTCGTAAATATCGCCAAATGCCTCCGACAAAACAAAATGTTCGAGAAAAAAAAACAGAAGAAGTGAGTCCACACCGTGAATCGAACCGGACCACGCGTATAGGCAGACATTTTTGTCTCTTTAATGATATATGAGGCAGACTTCTTACCACAACGTCGTGTTGCAACCGCAGGCCTATATTGACGGCGGCTAGCGCCTATCTTACGCACAATCCAATCTGGCGTGAGCGCATTTGCTGGGGTGTGTATCGCCTGCGCTTTAACAATATGCCACCGCGGGGTCGAGGGGTGGTGCCCTTGGTATTCTGGGGCGCCGCCGGCCAGTGTTTGCCCTGCCCAGTGGCGGCTGTTTCAGGGGGGGGCAAACACATGCCTTGCCCCCCCCCCCCACACACTCTGATACCAGCGTGGGGGGGCGCAAGCCCCCTTGCCTCCGGGTTGGTACGCTCATGCCCACATCAGTAAAGGGTGTCGCTGTGGCGGATGTTGTCCTTGTCGTGGTGCAGGTCGTTTGTTGGAGTTGAAGAGTCTACATTTGAATAGAACATGATTGAGCCAGATATTTATAATATTAGCCTATTGACATTCGCGGCCCTCCTCGAGAAAATTGAAGCGGGTAAAACCACACTTCCGAGAAGAGCATCGAATAATACGCACTGCTTTGTCGCTCGGCCACACTCGTATATTCCCTCGCGGCATATATTAGAACATTTTGTTCCAGTTATCTCAGTTGTACTGCCCACGAAAAGTTTGCGGATCGTAACTAGAAGAGGCACAGGCTGAAAGTTCTCAATTTCCCAGGGAAGGCGCCCCTCCTCTGGGAAACGTTTGGAGGTCTCCTGAAAGAGACGTCCCAAACGCGTGCAATCCCCTGATAGCGTAGGATAAGCATGGTGACGGCATGATACCTAAACAAATCTCTTCTTTGTGACCCTATAATTTAACTGTCGTTGCAGTTGTGATCAGTGAATTCCGTGGTTCAAGCGCACTGGCCGTAATGTACTGTTTCAACGTTGTTGGGAAAACAAAATGAGGCTTACAAAACGTATTATGTCGTCTACCTCCGTGGGCTGCAGGTCCGCTAGAGGTGCCACTGTCGTCATCCGCAGCTACTTCCAATGGCTTTCGGAGGAATTTCCAACACTAGCCTTTATCGTATTTGCCAATACTACGTAGGGTCATCGAACAGGACTGCGCGAATAGTGGAAAAATTTATCCACCCGCCAGCCCTGGTCACTAAGTGATCAGAGCTATAGTGAGTGGATAAATTTTTATTTATTCACTGGGCGCCAGCCACCGACATGCGCAGGCACCAGGGCGCACAGATGAGATTAATGAGGTGCACCCAGAGGTTCCGGGGATGATGGTACTTGCTTTTCCTAAGAGCTCGGGAGAGAGGAGGAAGGAGGGGGGGGGGGGGCGTAGTCGGCGCCTGCGAGAAGAGGCACTCTCTCCTCGTTGCAACGTATATACATTTTTCTCAAGGGCGCCGCCATCTTGAATAGTCGTCAATTCCAGTTTGGGCGAAAACATTGTTTTGCCGTCGTCACGCCAATAGAATACATTCAGGATATAAGCGTGACCGTTACCCATTTTCGTTTTGCCTCCCCTTCCTTTTTTTACTATTTGCAGGTTGAAATCTTTATTATTTTTCCGTCGCCCATGCCGGATATGCCTATCAGGTGGCTGGGGACGAGAGTGCAGGAGAAAATGTCTATAATTGTTCAGACTCCGAAAAGCTTACCCCCATGCAGCATGGCACAGTAAAGGGAAACATTGGCTGCAGCGGAACTTTCTTACTCATAGAAGCTAGCAATAGCACGGTAATTTCCAGTACACCACTCATTTCTCTCCATGTAAAATATTTATTTACTGCTGCAAAAACTAAAAAAAAATTTTTTTTTTGCAGTTACGAAAAAAAAAAGACATACAATTTGCGATTCTGCAGCCCACGTACCAGTATTATGTAAATATTTGGGTTGGAATTCCGCTGGTGAACCGATAGATCTATTTTAAAAGAAACAAGTATTTGGCATAAATAGTGTAGTTCACCCGGAAACAGGCATCCGTCGTGGTGACTGGTGATCCATGCACGCTTCCCGACGTCTGCCTAGAGCAGGCGACGCATGCACACACGCGAATATTTAAATTTAGGCCGTACGCTGGTAACACGATTCCATCTTCACTGAAGCACCGAACAGTACCGCGCCATTTTCCGCTAAAATTGTTTTCCCACCGACACAATGGAAAAAAATAACTCAATAACCCCGCAAGAATTTACACCGTTTCGCGCGCGAACGTGTGCTTGACAAGTTTACGATAACGCTGCCAATTTCAATTTGTTGAGAGGATGTTTTTCGACCGGCGAAAGAGGCGGGAGACTATATACATAGCAGGCTGTTTTGATCGCCAGCACCCTGCGTTTAGGGTGTTATTGTAGCACCCTTAGGGTTTTAGGCTTGGGGCAATCGAACTTACACCCTTAAGGGTGTATTGTTTTTAGTGTGATGATGAATATTGGCGGCAGATAATCTGCGCCGGATCACTATTGTCCGATTGTGTTGATCGCGATTTAAAAAAATAATGTTCCTGCGCTGCTTGTGTGTTTTTTTTCTTTTTTGTGCTATTAGCCCCGAGAAGTTCGCGTGGCGCCCCCTTACGGCGAACCGGGGTGACGTCACGGCGAGGACAGAAGTTTTCCCCGACTCGCCCCGCTCGCCCTGTGGAGGCTGTGACGACGCTAGCTGTCGGCGCGCTCGTCTCTATTTAATTTTTTTGTGCGTGTTTTTCGTAGGAGGTGTAAATTTTAATATCTGGCTTTATTGAGGCATGGGCTGTAGCTGCAGGCGAAACTTCAACCAACATTTCAGGCTTGGTTGACAGGGCAGGCAACGCATGAATCGCAGCTGGTATATGAAAATAAAGAAATATGGCCACAATTGCAGGAGCATCACTATAGATTTACATCTCACACAATAAATGCTGCTGATGGTTTGAATGAATTGGCAGGTTATGTATACTACTTCGTGTCTTTTTTGTTTTATTTTCGTATCTGTTTTTAAACAAGATCGTCGAAGCAGAAAAGCTGAATGCTGCCCGACCAACATGTTAAATACAGTCTGGGCCATGGAGAGAGAATCACAAGTGAGACAGCCCAAGTACAGGGGCAAAGTAAAGAAAGAAATAAGGAACATTTATTTATATACATTGCTCGCATTTGACCTTTGCTGGATTCGGATAGTATTTCAATGGACTCCACTGGTGGTATCTGTCGACTTGTTTATATTGTCCCTCAAGTAATGTACAACAAACGTAAGCGAAGGTGTCTAGCCCGTTATTGGTCCCTTGGGCTCTAAAATTGAAATTTTAGCTAAATCAAATTGTCCTGAAGCTAAAATACCAGAAGCTTTTCTCACGCAAACTGTCACCCTTCACAGGTTCCACATTTCCTTCTACTATTGCAGCATCTACCACTGGACAGCCGTTCGAATGCTTGCTGTTCCTCCTGCTTCCTCTGCTGTCAGAGAGTCCAGCTGTAGGGAGTTTGGAGGCTGAGGAAGCTTTTGGGGACCTGCAGCAGTGTCTCTTTTAATTGGAAATGACAATTCAAACTAACCGGTCTATTTTCCGAGTACCCAAGGCTGGAATAAAGAAAGAATGTCAGGAAAAAGTATGAACATTCCAAATTACAGTACTATTGCTGTGCATATTTTGGGCAGTTTACTAGATCTCATACAGGCAACGGGGGACAATTCGGCTGTTTTTCCTGCTACATACAAACTAATTTCCAGTAATTGTGCACCTTCTAAAAAATAAAACATGCATGCATACGTGTATGAACTATATCATATAATTCACGAAGAAGCTACATTTATGTAAAACAACCCTGTTCCACGAGCACTTCAAAGGCCTTCAGACCCAGGGCCTTTAAAACATCTGCGAACCAGCGCATGCAGAGTAGCACGCGCAGAGTCGGGGTCACGAGCTAATTCGCCGACCGACCAAAGGCCCTTGATATAAATGCTATTTCAAATGCCTGCAGAGCGGGATGTAATATTCTCCTAAATCATGAACATGCAAGGAACAGAATCCCAGCGTCTGAAACACTTACGCCGCCGCTTCACCGACCCCTCGCAAGATTGCCTTGTGTCGTGTGGACGGACGGGGAGGTTCATCGGCGGAATTGCCTCCGCCGATAGCTTTCAGGATTTGTAACCCAAATATAAAGGTAGTGACAAGAAGGCTTATAAAATGTACGGAAGCACGATCAATATCGGACTAACCCAGCGTCTTGTACACCGGGTAAACGAGGTCCCGCTCCTCGAAGTGCTTGCGGCACACAACGCCAAACCTGGAAACCGTGCAGAAGCGAGCCGGATGCGAGATCGCGGAGCTGCCAAGCGGAGTGCGCTCCCCCTGACGTCACGGTACACCTCACCCAATCAGGGCGCGGCGACCGCAGCGACGCTTGTGTTCGCTCTCGGGGCTAATTGCATGGATAGAAGTAGTAATGCTCACCGAAAAGGTTATGAATTTTAAGATTCGTCCTCGTTAGTATTTAAAGTAAGTAGGAACTTTGTTTCACGCCCTCTTAACGCGTTCTTCATTTAAATTGATTATTAATCAAGCTCATTGACATGATTAAAGTGTTTTAGTATTTTTTCTCGCATTTGTCATATGTTTGTTTATTCTTTAATCTACAACATTTCCCAATAGACTGATCTCACCAAGCGTTCGGCGCATGCGTGACAACGCGATAGTTTTATTTCACAGAAGGCAGGCAGCAGTGCACGAGACGGCTCGTGCCGTCTCGTGCTCTGCACGCGAAGAGCTTCAGCAAGGCTGTCCCACGTGCAAAAAGTTGTTGTTGAATTATGTTTATTGATGAGATGAGTGGTTCGGCTGTCTTGGTGGGGTGGCCTGAGACAGGAAGGGGGGACCTGAGGGTTTAGGGAAAAGGGAATGAATGATGTGAAAAGAATAATTAAATATGATGATGGGTCCGCGTCTCCCTGATGTAGCTCATCAGGGAATCGAGGACTGCTTCCTGTGCTGCGGTGTTCCCTGGGGTCGGGACCACTCCTCGAGCGTCGCCGGTCTTTCCTCTTCTCGAAGAGATTGGATCGCTTTCTTCCTCAGCCGTTCCAGGCCTGCACAGTCCCAGAGGAGGTGGCGTAGTGTGGCGATGTTGTTCCCGGTGCAGGCCTTGCATCTGGAGCCCTCGAGGTCGACGAGCCCGAAGCTCGCTTGTTTGGCCGGTGTGAATGCTGTTCCGGTCCTGATCCGTCGGACTCAGACAGCTTCCCATCTGGTATAGCTCGTTGGTATGTTGTCTTCTTGTGACGGCAGCAACCCTTCTGAGGTAGGCCTTCCTCGCCTGCCTGGCAAGTTCAGCCTGTTCCTCAGGGTCTACCGTGGTATTCGGTTCAGAATGAGAGGTCGAGCCAGTCGCGGAGCTGTGAAATATTTCTTCCGCTGCGGCCCCAGTGTGCCCTCTTATTCCCGGGGATTTCGCTGTGCCCGGGAAGCCATGTGATGTGCAAGTCGGTGCCACGTATGCGAAGCTCCGTCGCCACTTTCTTGATCTTTTTATTGTTCGGCCCTTTGGTCTGCTGCTGCGTGTTGCGTTAATCGCTGCTTGCGAGTCTGTAAAAATTCTGGCGTGAGGTGCCGTCGCGCTCTTTCCTGTGATGTCCTGGGCCGCCGCCAATATCGCCCTTAATTCGGCCTCCCTCACCGACGTGCCCGAAGGTAGTAATTCGGTTTGTGTCCTGCCTCTCCTTGCGTCATGCCAGGCCGATGTCACTTTCTCACCGTTCTTTGCGGCGTCGGTGTACCGTACTTCTTCGTTCGGCGCATGAGTTTCGCACCATGCCGCGTGCATCTTTGCGGCTCTAGCCCTCTTCCCATAAAGTACCCTCGATGCATTGCGTGCAGCGGTAGCGTAGTCGAACTGGCTGGTGAGATTGGTCTATTGAGTTCTATGGGCCTGAGGCGATACTCTGCGGATAAGTATGCCATTATTTGCACACCGCATAGTTGGCCCGTGGTCGTCTCTTGAAATTTGTAAATTGGGGTTGTGGGGATATTTATACAGCGTGTAGTTGGTCAGCCATTTAAAGTTGCGACGAGTCACTCGCTGTAGATGAGCGAATTTAGCCAGTGCAGTACAACCGCTAGCCTGGGGTCTTTAACGTGCACCACGCAGTAGTGATACACGACCGCACGCCGGTACGATGCTCATCCAGATCGAAACGGGCAGGGGTGGGGCTCGAACCCAGGATCCCTGGGTTCTGCAGCGCGAGCTTTCGCTCCACGCGCGTCGAGCTGGGTGTGCGCTTTATCCCACTCGGCCACCGATCCCCCTTGAAATTTGTAAAAACGAGATATACACGTGGGTCCGGCACCGATCCTCGCCATGCCCCCGAAGCACCCTGCCCCGAAGTGACAGGATGGCCCGTGAGCGACTCACAAAAAATATTTGGACACGTTGGGTCCGATCGGACAAATAAGTAGCAGCCCAGTTGATTAGCGCCTTCCAAACTAGAATACAGATTTAATGGACGCTTGTGGTGTGAAATGAAATCGAACTATTCGGAATGGCGTAAGTGTATTGCCTCTGGCACTTTCCAATCATCGTATTAGGAGAGTTGTTATTCTTAATTGTTCTTGCCGAGGAAAACAGATGTGATGGTGCGAAACGTCTGCCGCAGAAGGTATACGCTCGGCGACAAGGCTACCACCATGACGACTGGTGTGACATCAATGCAAGCTATGTATAGCTTGCTATGGGGGGGGGGTATTCACTGGACGCCATATTTGAGGGCGGTGTTTAGAGCGCATGCTCAGAACTAGCTCACATGAATAGGCTGCTAAGACCGACAACCCTGATGGTGCGGAATGCACGTTGCAAAAGAACTGCGGAAGCTCGCCGTCAGCACGCGCTCAGCAGCCGCGCACACAAATATGGATGCCAGTGAACTAGCGGCGAGATGTTTTGGTGGCGCCCTCCTTTGGTTCCTTCTCGTGACGTGATTATCTTGCGAACAACAAGTTCGATGGTGTTTGTGATTGCATGGTGGAAGCCCGAAATCAATGCGTTCTGAAACCAACACCGCCAACACCGCCAAAGTTGAAGTTCTTCCATCACTCTTATTTCCGTCGATGAGAAGGCCGACCACAGCGACGCTTTCGATCGCGCACGTCGCCAATAGCGAGTTGCACGAAGACGAACATTTTGGATACGCCCTCGCATGTGCCTCCCACAAAGCCGCACGGAAGTCTTGTATCTTTCTTCGAGGGGATGCTGCAGAGGCGAACGTTCCTCGCAGGACGCCGTCACGCCGATAAAGGCAAGCAACCCCCGCTGCTTCCTGGACGTCGACGTCAGCGGCGAACCGGTAGGCCGCCTAGTCGTCGAACTCCGGGCCGACGTGGTGCCCAAGACGGCCGAGAACTTCCGGACCCTCTGCGCGGGGACGTCTGGGCTACGGCTACCAGGGCTGCCTTTTTCACCGCATCGTGCCCAACTTCATCTGCCAGAGCGGATGCTTCGAGACTCCGTCGGGCAAGACAGGGGGCTGTTCCATCTACGAGGGACGTCCCTTTGAGGACGAGAACTTCGCTCTGCTTCACCTGGAACCAGGCCTACTGTCCATGGCCAACGCCGGCCCCAACAAGAACGGCTCGCAGTTCTTCATCACCATGGTTAAGGCGCCCTACCTGGACAAGAGGCACGTGGTGTTCGGGCGGGTCCTGACGGGCATGCAAGTGCTCAAGATGCTCTCCGATCTGGGCACGGTCAGCGGGACTCCACTGCGCCCGGTGTCCATCCGGGCCTGTGGTGTGCTGTGAACCCTTCATGGATGATGAGCGTAGTTCCAGCTCCTTCTAGACGACAAGGCCGTAGCGCTGGTTTTCTACGTCACCTTCCGAAGGCCTGGGCTGGGCAGTCCTGGGCAGGGGTTTCTATGTTTCTCAATCTGTGGGTGTCTTTTTAAAAAATAAAATCACTGGTGAAGATCACGAAGTAACTGTGTCGGCGTTTGGTTGGGCGCCCTCGGCGTTCTAACAGGAGTCCCAGTCGAACGATGACTCCGCACTCGTGTCTAATGTGCGCCTCGCGCTGGCCTTCGGTAGGTGACGTCATAAATCCAGCGCAACGGCCTTGTTGTCTCGTTAGGTGTTGAAATTTCTCCGTGTTACAGACAACGAGGCCGAAAAAAATGTTTGTTTTTCGTATTAAATCTATTAATCTGGTTTCTAGTCTAAGATGAATCGCTCTCATAAGGTTGACGATCGTCATTTGTCAACAACGAAAGGTACAGAGCGGTGGCTGGTTATTAGAAGTGTGCCAACACTGAAACTTAGAATAATTGACAAATAATGTTTTCAGTTCCATTAGTGATCGAAGTTTTTTTAGTTTTTCAGCTATGTGAAAAATGACGACGTAATGTCTTCGGGATTCCCCGATTTTTCGCGTCAAGCTTCGCCGCTACGCGCCGGCGCGCTCGCCCGCGTCGAGCTTCACTGCTTTGCACCGGTGTGCTCGGAGAAACGGCCGACCTGGCGGTGCGTCTCGGTTGGTTCTCGTCTTATTAGGAACTACTTTGTAATCAACGACAAGTATCGAAATATTTTTCATGCTGAAAATTAATTCACACTGGGGCGCACTAAAGCGCATGTGCTCAATTCGTAGTGAATATAAAATTCTCGTACTTGATAATACTCGATTCGACTCGCAGTCAAAACATTTATATTTGCACACTTCTGTTCGTTGCTGCTCGGTTTGCTTGGCATCCGTGCCAAAAAACGCGAGGCTAGAATCTGGCAATGTTGAATGAGGCAGATTTTGTCTAATGAATTGGGATGGACAGGTTCAAAAATGTTAAGCTCCATCGTTGAACATACGGTTTGAATTCTGAGACACAAATTATATTCCATTTTAGAACGTCGTTCGGTGGGACTTCTTTTGTTGGGACGTCTCCTTCCCTTTCTCGTCCAAGTAGCAAGCACCTAGTACGCTGGTTTATTCTCATCTCACGCGCTGAGCTCATACAGGTCGTAAGCAGCTTCTCAGAAAGAACGTCTCCTTTCACCGCAGTGCATGCGATCGGTGTCTTATGTGTAAGTTCAGTTGTGATAGTCACGAACACACACATTATGACAATGTATATTCATGTCGGTTCGGGGTGTGTATGCATGCACTGAAATCTGTTTGCATCGCTAAGGGTTCAGAGAGCTCAAAGGTTCAGCGCACATAACGGAGTGTGATACATAGCCTATCTATCGTTGTCAGCAATATTATTTTTTATCAATTATTTTTTCAGTAAAACAAGCAGAGACAAACAGCATCGAGCGCACGAAGCCGCCGAAACCAAACACCGTGGCTCTAGCGCCGCCGCCGCCTCAGCCACGCTGCCGAACCTCGACAGCGAACCGCGAAATCCCCTAGTTCGTCTACCCGCCGCGTCCACAAGCCATACAACCAGCGGCGCCACCCAACGCCTTCTCGCCACCGCGGCGGCTCTCTTCCTCCACTACCTCCTCTCCGCTCTTTTCCTCTCTGTCCTCCTCCGGAGCTTGTCGGCATGGCAACTCGAGCAATGGCAGCTCCTTGACGAGAACGCGTCTTCGCGATATCCCCACGCAAACGGTCTTGGCCACCCTCTAGCCTAGCCACGGATACTGGCCGAGTCCGTCGCCGCCCCGAAGGGAGCCGCAGCCATGCGCGACAAACAGGGTGAGTGAGTACACGTCTTTCGTCTCAGAACGCGGCCTCGCAAACGCATCACTCCGTTCGACCGAGGAGGAGATGCGACATTCCGTTGCGTCTTCGCCTTTGGGACGCGTCGTCGCGTTGTCGTAACCGGCGTGAGTGTACCCTAAAGTCGTCTGCAGTGCCCCCGTTCCGAGGCAACACTCGCCTGCGCGACAGCGCCGGGTCCGTGGGTCCCGTTTCTAATTGGGAACTTCCCTTGTTGCGCGGTGCAACGTGCCGTTATAATCCTTTTAGAACTTAAATCAACTCCTAATCTCTTAAGCCGCGAACGGGGGACGTCGGGTTGGTAATCTGCAGCAGTGCGGTTCCGTGGTGATGTTTCCGTGAGGAAGATCGATTATTATGTTTTCTTCTTTCTTCTCTTGCCCCACGGCTCAGGCATTATAATTCGCGCGGCAGGCACGTAGACCCGCTGTGGCCGATTCCGTGTCGCGTTTGTCGGAGATCGATATTTAAACTCTCGCTGTACTCTGCATTTGGAGTAGCGTGTTGCACTGCTGCCTGCCGCGCTTTGTTGGCTTCGATACAATGCATGCACGATCACACGCCTCCTTGACTTCTACGAATTATATGTTAGCTTTTGCCCGTATCGGGAACGTGCGTTCGTCTGCTCTCGTAGACTGTCATTGACAACCTTAGAAACGCGGGCCGTTGACTTGTTATGTTCACGAATGACATGGTCGAATGACCTGAAGGGGAGGGAAGGGGGGGGGGCTTTATATACAATTATCTACAAAGAACTGTCCTGTCCGTCTGCTGCCTCTTGTTTGTGAAATTTGTTTGTGCTCGAGCAGACTTAATTGGATGTCTGCCTGGGAATTCGAGTTCTGCGATTGCGGCTTTCCGGCAAATTGACCGGTCTCGGCCCTAATTATTGTCCGACCGTCTGCGCTTGCGCGCAGGCGCTTACGTTATTGCGCTAACAAGCCCACTTCGAAAGTTTGCACCGAGAAGAGAAAGGTTAAAAAAAAGAAGCGAAAGAAAGGAAAACGATCTGTGTTTGCGACGTATTTGTTGTGTGCCAGAAACGCGGGGTCATTAGTTGCGAACGCTAATTGGCGAACGGAAGCAAGTGTCACAACAAGTGCCGTTCTCGCCGCGTATTACGGCACCCGCTTAGTAGAACAGCCTCTTATTGTGGCAGCCACCTCTGAGGCAACACGCACCGTAAACAAACCTTGTTTTTTTAAGCGAATGAATCCAGCGAAATCAGCCGCTATTGCGACAATGGCTTATTGTGACAGCCATTTCTGGGCAACACCGTTGCAAACAGTCTTCGAAGCGAATGAATACGGCAGGGTCAGTCGCTGTACGTGAGGTATACTACTGCAGCGATAGAACCGACTTTTTCGGTTGTTGAAACTCGCACGCTTGTAAGTACACTCTCGAATTCGTTTACGACGCCAACAATCGCGAGGGTCCGCTGTCGTCAGTGCGCCGCTTTATGTCGTACGTGGGCGGAGCGCTTGATTAGCAGCAGCCGCCATTTTTGTTTGTGTTCGTATACGTAACGCAGTTTGAGATCCGGGTCGCGTAAAAGTGTTTAGATGGCAGCAAATGGGTGGGCGGAGTGAGGCGATCGACCGCTCGTCCTTCCTAACTTTGTGCGCACCTTAAAGCCGGGGTCACGTACTGCTCATACAACGTACAAAAGACAAAGTCTACAAACACGGGTAACCGCAACATCCGTGGATCAAATGCCGCGTGCCAAATTTTCTCCTCGAAGTGGCATTCGAACCACGGATCTCGCGGCGACTCGCGTTCGAATCTCTGCGAATTTTCTTTTGTATGATGCGTAAGCAGTGGGACTCCGGCTTAACAGAAAGCAATACAAACAAAAATGCTTGGAGTGCAGGCTGGCTGGTGCATGTCGAACATAATGGTAACCTTGAGATTGGGGAAGAACAGACGGTTAATTCGCTATCACGCTGCTGACACATTATACAAAAAGACTGTCCGCAGAGATTATTCGATGCGCGTTTCTTGCTCGTATGAAGGTCTTGTCACATTGGTCATAGAGAAAACTGTCCGCAGACATTTTCCGAAGCGTACATACGTATGAAGCAAAGCATGCTTCGAACATATCTGAGGCGTATCCGCGGATTATAACTCTGCCATCATGTTTGCAGAGAAACTCTGTGTCTTTCGTTATGACGCACGAGCAGAGGGACTTAGAAGGGACAGACAGCGTCTCAACGCTGTCTATCTGCTTTCACTTTTCTGTCCTCTTACTGTTTTACCTCTGTTCTTCCCCGAGTCTCATGGTTACCATCATGGTCACCTTATTAAGCCAGGCAGCACAGATGGCCCATGGACGTCCGCTGGACGTCCATGGTCAAGGCATCCCGATGACGTCTTCAGAACACAGTGTGGGCTATCAGGGTTCTGTCTGGCGTTCTACAGACGTCGGCTAATGCGAACCGCGGCTTGTTCGAGCCTGATGATGTGTCCGGGCATTTTACCACTTGTTGCGCCTGCCGGTCTCTGCGCTCCGCGCGCTTCGAGAGAGGGAATAGAAGTTCTGGTTTTGACTCGAAACAATTCGGCGGGGCGGCCTATGTATTTTTTTAATCGTAATTGTTAATCTTTATCTTTGGCAGTACACCGAAAACTTGAAACCACATGGTGCTCGTCGTGAAAGTCCGATATAAGAGTGCACGCTTATTGCCGAACCTGGAATCTGTGCATCCTTGCAAAGAGTTAATAGCTCTACCTTGAGTGCAAGCTCCTCTGGCTTCAGGCTGGGAGTGTTCGGACGATTTCTTTTCTTGGGGGCGGCGGGGGGGGGGCGGGGCGGGGTCTGGGTGAGGCGGGGCGGGGGGCGGTATCTTTTACCGAATTCTTTGCTACTAGAATAAATATCTGACATGACGAGGAAAGGGTGGGGGGGGGGGGGGCGGATTTCTGGCGCCACTGTGAATGGCACGTGAGCGTGCCATGCATTGAGATAGTCCCGTACTTCGTTTCACCCTTATGTGCGAGCGAAGGCGAAGCTGAAAGCGCGGCACGAAAGCTCCGTCCGTTCAGGCTTTGCTCGAGCGCGCGAGCTGGAGCAGAAACGCAAAAAGTGCTGGTCTCCGCGCTTCTAGCTTTGCAAGCTTCGCTCGCAGACAAAGTGAAAAGAAGTATAGCGCTTATCGACAGACTTAGAAAATGGGTCTAGATGGAGGACGGGGCGAGTGTTGCTATACCTCTGCATGATGGAGAAATTTATTTGCCACTTTTGTTCCTCCAGCACGTGTTTCAGTTAACCTGCTCGGAGCAGTCATTACAGTATAGTATGTCCTACCGAACGGCAAGTCTAAGCACCGGACTGTGACACAGTGAGACAAACAACACAGCCCGGTCCTAGACTTGTCTCCTGGTTGAGCATACTGCAGGAGTGACTGTGAAGTTTAGATGCTCACAGCGGGCTCGTCGAATAGAGAAAATAACGAAAATAGCAAGTAAAGTTCTTAACCTCTCGAACCCTTATTGAACTCGGTGGAAGCTGGTGCGTCATAATAATAATATTAATATTTTATTTCTCCATCAAGTGCAAGTACAAGATGGAAGGGGACTGACGGAAAAATGCTGCATTTGTGCAGCTTGACGAGTCCTGAGCCCCCTCCCCAAATGGCAACGGCGGCAGGTCACAAAAGAAATGTGTCACTTTACAAACAAACAAACGAAATTAAAAAATACACAGGTCAGTAATTCAATATACGTAGAACATTCCAATGTGGCAGATAAATTAGCTCTAGTAAACAGACGGTCACACTATAAAAGCAACAAGCGCACATTCAAGGGCTTCGATATATAGCACGACTATGTAATACTATACTCATTCACTAAATTCATTCTGCAACGGACATAACTGCAACTTACAAATGTGGACATCGAGTGGAATATTTATTTAGTCATTGCTATGCAAATTCACTCTACAAGAAAGGCAAACTCTGATATATTTTACTGTTGATGTTGAAGGATGAATAATATGAGTATTAAGGTAATTAAGTAGGGTCGGAAGCACGTTGGAGAGCATTTGTTCACCATAGGTTGTTCTGCAACTGGGGACGTTCCAGTGGTCTAGGCTACGAGTGTGATATGTTGCCAATTTCATCGATAAGGACGCTAGTTCACAAAGATTGATTATATTATTATTTTTTTCATTTCAGACCTATAACTTAGACATAACCGATATTTATAGATATTGTGAATATGCATTAGATTTAAGTTTGTGAACAAAGGTCTACTTGGGTAATCATATGGAACATTACATATTATTTTCTGCATTATTTTTTGTTGCGTAAGTAGTCATTGTTCAAATTTTCCATTGTAGTATTTTCCCAGACGAGGTGACAGTAAATGTATATGCGAGAAGAAATTACGAGTTATAGATGAACAATTTGGCTTTTTTTTTTTTTGGCAAAATAGAGCGGTGACGATACGTTATGCCAATCACACGTGACAGCTTTATCGAGATATGGTTTAGATGTTCATCCCCAAGTCATTTGTTGCCTGAAAACAACTCCAAGAATCTTAAAAATGGTCAAAAATTCAATTTTTCTCGAATTCATTACGATATCTCTTGTAACAGCTGCATTTTTATTCTTCGGTTGAAACAAAATAGTTTTAGCTACACTTCTGCAGAGTTTGATTCGCCCTAACTGAAAGGTCATCACTGCACACACCTGTGAAAAACAAACTTGTATCGTCAGCATAGATGACATATTTCGCATCTTTATCGACGTTCACGATGTCATTAATATATAAATTGAGCAAAAAAAGGGGTCTAAAATATGCTGCCTTGTGGAACGCCTGATATGATATGTTGGATATCTGAAGAGTACCCGTTGATATGAACATATTGCTTACGATCAGCAAGATGTGATGAAATGACAGCTGACGCTTGTCCGTGAAATCCGTACCTTTCAAGTTTTCTTTATCAGCTAGTCATGGTTTAAATAACCAAAGGCTCTCGTAGAATCAACGAAAATACGAAGAGTCATCGTTTTACCTTCAAAGCTACGCAAAATGTATTCCTTTTGCTCCAGAAGGGACCAGCTCTGTAGACCGGCCTTTTTTAAAATCCGCATTGCGACGGAGTGATTATACTGCTTTTGCCCACAAACGTTATCATTCGGGACAGCAGAAATTTCTCAAAACCCTTCGAAAAAACAGATAAAATTGAAATTGGCCTATAATTCCCCAAATCGTTTTTGTCACCTCTTTTTGTACAAAACCGTTTCCTTGGCGATTTGCATTCTCTGCGGGAAAACCCCGACCTGCAAACACAAAAACTAAAAATATAGTCAAACGAGGGGCTATGATGTCTAACACGTATTTTATGGGCCCTATTTGCATGTCGTCGGCGTCACAACGTTTACTATTTTTAGTGCTAAGAACACAAATGTCACCTCGGCCTCCACAACTGGCTGAAAAAAATATAGAACACTCATTTTGCTTTTAATGTAAGCACAGGCGTTTTCTCCTGAATTAACTTTTGGCAAGTTCTCAAAATAATAATTAAAGGCGTTTGCTAGCTCTCTTTCTTTTAGTTCTGTGCCATCTGCACCGATTTTAACTATTTGTTTTATTTCAGATGAACGATTACGAACATTATTAAGCTTTTTCCCTCTTGATGTCCGTTCGCTGTGCTGATGACAGAAATGAGTTGTTGAAATATCTTTCTCTCGCACTCTTTAATTATTTTGTAAGTTTATTACGGTAGACCTTGAATACCTTAAGGCTTTCGGGCTCTCTCGCCTTCACGAAAACTTTGTACAATATATATATATATATTTATATTCATTTTGACTAGCAGCTCAGGAGTAATCCATGGCTTACGAATTTTCTTTGGTAACTTAACTGATTTATATGGGAAGTATGCCCTATATAGCTGCAGGAATTTATTTAAAAACATATTGTACGATTCATCTGCATCCTCGATCATTTCCATACACCTCAGTCCAATCCAGGCAAGAAACCTCCTGCCTAAACTTAGAAAAGCTATTACTTGTTATATTCTGAAAATGTGCACGTTTATTTGTACTGTCTTTAAAACGAGCTGTTTTTTAATACACATGAACACACCCACGTGGTCGCTAATGTCAGCAGTGCAAGGGGCGTACACAGGGGGGGGCCGAGGGGCCGCGGCCCCCGCGAAATTTTCGAGGGGGGGGGGGGGGAGTCGGCGAGGTCACTAACTCTCGGTTTTATCAATATCAAACTTCGTGGAGAAGTTGTAAACAAAAGAAGGAAATAAAAGGGAAGGGAATGCAATATGCCATTTATGACATAGTAAACATAATAAAAAATGCGTAGTTTTAACGCCTTTTATCTAATATGACTGGAGAATAATCAATTAACAAATATATTCCTTTACTTCTGCTCCTATTGCTTCGCGAGTGCCCCATGTCCCTTTCGCGGAGCCGCCAAAGCTGGTTTGTCGTCGCCACGGAGCGGCCCCCAAGTCCCATTTAATTGTTCCTCGAGGACCCCCGCCCTGGGTGCGTACCATGCGCTGTGCTTCGCTCGAGCGCAGCGGGGCCCCTCGATGTTTTGTAGCCTATTTTTATTTTGAAAAGAAGCGTCGGTACTGCTCTTGCACCCCGACGAGGGGTTTTTCTGTGAAGCGGTGTCCGGCTGACGGTCGACAGTTAGGGCGAAGGTTTTTGGGAGTTTTCGGGGGTCTAGGCACGTGTCCTTTCTTAATTGGATTTTGAATTGTCTGTGTTTGTTTTGTACCGCGTGGCTCCCATTGGTCTAAAAAGAGCGATATCTGATTGGCTCCTCGAATGGCGGGAAAAGTCTTAGCAAAGTGAATATAGGCGCCTAAATTAGCGGGATTTGCGATTCAAGGTTCGAGTACGGAAGTTGTCATCGGCACTTTGACAACTGCGCGAGATAGGGGCGCGAGTGTGCGACCTGCTGCCTCAGGACGAGAGCCAAGTGAATATGTGAGTGTGTAAACCATTTTACATCGTCCCTTTGTTGCGTTGTGTGACTTCCTTGGTGAGCTTCTTTCTGTTCCGCTGAGGGAGCGCAAGCCTCTTCCACGGAGCAGGGAGGAATCCCATGAGCTATGCAGACGATATGGCTAGCATCTCTTCACGAGTTGATGGCCCGTAAGGGGCTCATCCAAGGGTCTTCGTGCGTGCTTCGTGTCACCCTGGGGCGGGACGTGGCGGGGGGCCGCGGTTGCGGGCTTGGCTGCGCGGGATGCACCACACACAGCGGTGCGCTCGCGGGTTTGGGCTTGTGGCTGGGGCCTCCGCCGTGGTCTGCGTTGGGGTGGGTTGGGGCACTGCCAGTTGTCATATCTTCCCCTCTGGGTTCCGATTATTGGTTGTTTCCATACATGTATACTTGATATTCTTATCTTGTACTTACGACTACTGTTTGTTTGTGTTTACACCTACTCAGCGGCGGGCTAGCAGGCGCACAGGCGTAAGGGTACTGAACTTTCTGTCTAGCCTTGCACGACGCTGAGTGGGCAAACTTTCTCGTGCAAATTAAAATTATTACTATTATTATTATTTTGTGAGCGGACTTCGGGAACCTTAGAAATCGACACCGACGAACAAATCACGTGAGACTTTTGTCGGTTAGATCAGGTTAAGATAGGGAATAATTTATGGTGGAGCAGCTTTCCACTGTTTATCGTCTATCCATCAGGGTGTTCCGCGTTTCTACATATGCATCATTGTTTTATCAGCCCCGCTGACTGGAGGCTTCATGCATTGGACTCGTGCTTTACAAAATATTTGTTTTTATGATTCTTGTTTTCTGCTAACTCTGGTGTTTTCTTTTGACGTGACTTGTAAATGAAAAAAGTAAAATGAAAATGCCTCCCTGGTAGGGAATTTCCGGGGCATCATTTTTATGTATCATAATCATCCCAAAACCAATGTGACAACTTTATTTTAATTACTTAATAAAAGAATGCATAGTTATTAGCAAAAAAAAACGTTTTTTTCTTTTTATCTTGTCCCCCTTTACTCTCGTTGGTCCGGCCCCCCCTGAAATGAAATCCTGCGTACGCCACTGTGTCAGTAGTGATTATTCCTGATCTTATATGCGGTAGGTTATAACTTGTGATGAGCAAATCAAGCAATGTCGCCGAGTCCGATGTGATTCTAGTATAGAGACGTGACCGCATTAATACAACCACCGATATTAATCAGCAAGTCTTTTTTTCTTTTTCTTTTTTAGGGGGGGTAATCTGAAAGCGTATTTATATTGAAATCACCCCTATGATAATGTTATACTTGTTCTCATTAGCATAATTAAAATCATAATCTCGAACCGCGAACCGCGTGTTGCTTTGGTGCAAAGCGGGTATCTTTCGTTCATAGCGAAATTCGCTTATAGCGAACTCGGCGCCCGAAGGACGTAAATACCGCGGTGCCGCGAGGCAAGCGAGCTCCCGCCAAGGAAGCAGCAATGGGGCATCGGGACTGACAGCCGCGTTGATGGATTCCTGCCGAAGGCCGCGTGCCATAGCAAAGCATACAAAAAAAGAAAAAGAGAAAAAGTAGATGACCTCGATTTTAGCCGCCATTTATCGAGCCCACTCGTCCGATCTTGAGTGCTTCGCCGTTTCGTCCGCCTTTTCGGCGTTCGTCACCTGAGGAGAGGGAAGAAAGAGGGAAAGGGAAAGGCGTTATAATTTGTTTGTGTAGGAAAGCCGCGGGGACAGTTTTGCCGACAGTTTTCCCCTTTCGACAGCGGCTGGCGGGCGCATCTTCCGAATGAGCCGTTTTTTTTTTTTTTTCCGCCTCGACGTTTATTAATGCTTAGAATGCCCTTTTTTTCTGGACCGGAACCAGGAACCCTCTCATCCCAGAGATGTGTCCGTGCGTTCGTTCGTCCGTGCATTTCCTTCCTAAATTTAGCGGGTGACATGGACGTCACATGAGCTCCCAGGCCGACGCGCGTTTGCCCGCGCCAGGTGTGAGCACTGCGCGTGCGCAAGATCCAGACTTGCGTCAGATGGAACGCCGGCGCAAGCGCAGTATCGACATCAGCGCCACCGCTGCTGCGTGACGTCAGACCCGGATGTTGGTCCATACAGCGATTCAGCTTCCCCGCTAAATTCAGCGGGGTAACTGACGTCACGCGACCCGCCATCACGTGACGTGAATTTTTTGAGCCGAATTTCGCGACATTCGGAACTCTGCAGACAAGGCTATATAGCGGCGCGCATGCCCAGAGCCGTCTTTGTTGCTTCAGAGAGCGTCGCGGACGGGGTAAAACGGGAGAGCGACGACTCCGGTCGATACTTTTGAATTTGAGTATTACGACTGTTTCCAGCTAAAGCAAGTGTCCCTGAATTACAAGGCATGTTTATTTTTATTTTCTTCCGATATTGTGTGTAGTTTTATAAATATCACGGCTCAAAGTTTGATTTCGAGCGTCTACGGCGAAACCGAAACTGTCTCATTTCATTTCATTTCATTTTATTTCATTTATTTGGTTCAGGAGAGTCGCGAGAAGAGCAGAAAGGCCGAAGGCCCACACCAGTTGGTCTGCAAATATTTATTAGATGGATGGCAACACTGATTATGTCGGGATGATTACACAACAACAAGTCAAGTATGTTGCGTCCGCGCGTAGGTACAAGTATGCATGCTGGGTAAAACCTAGACTATCAACACCATGCACTTCATATCAATGTTAAGTCGAGTCATTGTTTTACAGGCACACCCGTCATCACTCCATGTCAAGTCTGGCAGATTAAAATCGCCACCAAGTACCACACATTCATTGGTAACACCAGAAACTATTTCGTTTGAGGTGTCTATACAAGTAGAATCAGAATTTGGGGCCTGTAGAAAACTCCTACGGTAAAACATTGGCTATTAGGTAGGCTTCACCTGACACCATACTGATTCTACATTTTCAGCTATATCGAGTTGGTGACTTTGCAAATTATTGTTAACTAAGAAACACCCTCTCCCGTGTAACGACCTATCCTTTCTGTAGACGTTAAAGCATCTAGGGAATATTTCATGATCTAAGATAGAGTCGTCAAGCCATGATGCAGTTCCAACAATAATATCGGCTTGAACAGATAGGATTAAACCCGATAATTCTTCTACTTTATTTTTTACGCTTCTACAATTCACGACCATCACGGTGATAACCTTTTGCACCGCTTTCTTTGAATTTGTTGGACGCCAGTTACGTTGCACAGGTACAACCTCTCTCTTTCACTGTTCCAACATTTTCCCATTAATTACAAGCTTATCGTTCGTTAGATTTACTTTCCTGATACCTTCTTCCCTTCCAGCTTTTCCGTATGCCCAAAGATGGCGGCGCTTTTTCTTACTTCTATTGAGTAATCGTTCGACAGACACACCGTTGTACACTTTAATTCTAAACGCGTTCTTCAGAAGTGCAGCTTTTTCTTCTAGAGAAGAAAAGCGTATTAATATTGGTCGTGTTTTATCGTCCAGATGTCTTCCCAGCCTGTGTACTTTTTCTATCGTTGATACCTTCATACCTTGCTTCTTGTCAAAAATTTCGGTAACCACTTTCTGGTTCAACAATACGGGTGATTCAGTAGAGTCAATCAATCAATCAATCAATCAAAATGCTTTATTTTTCTCCATTTGGAGAGGGAAGACAGAGAAAAAAGCAACATAACAGTTGCTTGACAGGTCTCCATCTCCCCTCAGCAGCAGCCGAGACAGCACACAAAACAGCTAACACAAAAAGGAATGGTTTATGTAATTATTCGCTTGATATAAAACAAAAGCAAAAAAAATCACCACACGTCATGCACCTACACTAGCACTGAGGGCTCAACGAAAAATGAAAGCAAATATTTGTTTACCAAAGTCAAAAGTTCTATGTTCAATTCCCTCAAACGATTTAAAAGACGAGGAAGAGTATTTCGCAACATCTGAATTCCATAATTTGTTCTGGAGTGCGGCACTAGCCACGTATCGGCGCTGCGTGTAGCATAAATCGTGTCTCGAATTGTAATCTGTGAGATAGACAGAAAAAAGTTTTCTTTGTGATGAAAAGATTTTTTATAAGTAATACAAAGTTTATAATTATAGAAATTTGGAATCTGTACAATATTAAGTTTTTTAAACAATGGTAGAGCCACGTACACCGGGAACTGCACGGCAGCACGTATTGGTTCAAGTCGAGTCGCGCAAAGGCCGGTGGCGCCATCTCGCAAGTAGCTATATAAACCAACTTTCATGTTTTGACTCGTCGCTAAAGTGCGGAGCTGTTATCGTATCTAGTTTGGTCTCGGTGGACGCAGCGGTCGGGTTTCAAGGGTGTGTTTTCGAACTGAGTGTTTTAGTCACGTTGGTTTTAGTGGAATACGCGGCTTCACTCTTGCGCAATATTTCGGCTGTGATCATATTTCGCGTCACTAAAGCGATACCAGTAATTTATTTTGGTTTCGTTTTCCACCAAAGTTGCCCTTTATAGGGACTCTGACAACCCCCAAATTGTTTTGTTTATTTTGCCAGGCGATTTATTATGGTGTCAGAAGACTACACAATCAAAAATCAGTGAGCCATTCCACTCTGTGAAGGTGGATTACCAGCGAAGCTCTTTTGCGCACGACACAGACCCGCCCCGGGGAGCCGGAGGAAACCAGACACGCGCGACGGGACCGCCACCTGGCGGCCGTCGTCCCTAATGTCCTGTTTTTGAGGTGAGCACGTTGCTATGATGAAACAAACTTACGAAAGAATTACACATAGAAGGGCAGAACAAGAGGACAGCACATCTTTGGAAGATGTGCTCTCTGTAATCATCATCCCATGGTCTGTCCATGTGTGTAAAATATGTTTTATTGATTTTTTCCCTAGTGTCTTCTAACACATCCCCCCCCCCCCCCCCCCCTGTCTTCCAAGTTAAAGATTGCGCAAAATTTTCCAGGCCCGCCACCACTAAGATAACCGAACGCCGTCCTTAAAAAGCAGTATCAAAGCTATCAACGGCTAGGGCTTTCTTAGACCTCGCGACCCCAGACGTTACCTCGCGAACCCCTCTTTGCGCACCCTTTTTCTATACGAATGTAAACGATCGTTAAACATCGCATTCCATGTGCGTTATAGAAGTTTGCAAATAAAAAATTGCCGCCAGCTTTTTTTTTTTTCCTGCCTTCAGCGTGAGTGCGGACGAAAAATATATAGCTGAGCTAGGGTGGGAACGAAACCAAACAACAAATATGGGCTTTAAAGCCGCTTTAAGTCGACGCTTTCCGCCTAACGGAAATTCAATATCCGCTCGATTCTGCTACGGTGGCCCAGACACGACCAATCCCCTGCTTCTGCTCGGCTTATTTGATTTCGCTTTCTGTCCCCGAAAGCCGACCGAGCGGAAACTGACGGATGATCTCGGGGAGGGCGACGCAGACACTCCATCAACTTGCAACGAAAGACGCCTCCGAGCGATGTGCGCTTCTCACGCGGGGCCGATTTTAAGAGATTTCGGGGCTGGTTCTTGTCCTGTTGTGCTCCAGCCCCGACGGAACCTTCTTATAATCCCAGACCCTCGTTCCTCCGCCAAAATTTAGCGGAGAAATGCACGGACACGACTTCTTGACGTCGCACATCTTCTCGCGTAGTCAGGTCGCATGACGTCATGCGATCTGACGACTGCGGCACGGTGTCAAGGCGGTGGTGCGTCACGTGGGATGTCATGTCAGGTGGCATCGTGACGTATTACGTGATGCGTTTCCCGCTGTGTTTATCGTGGAAAGGGGAATGAACAATGTGTTCTTCACTTTCCGAAAGCAGTTTGAAATGATCGCATGCCGAAACAAGGCATTACATGCGTTGTATAGGACTTCGAAGGCAACGGATTCTTTTTTAGTGCCACACGTACTGCGATGGTCGGCGACAACCGACAAGAAGACAACCGACGTACGGCGTACGAACCTCAACGACGCCCACATGAGGGCTGGAAAGCCTGGAAGTAACACTATCTGTCGGTGAGCTGAGACAGAACCCAATTTCGCCCATCCGTTCAACTGTACACGGTTAAAATTAGAAGGGCCTGTGAATTCATAAACAAACCCTGAGAGTCTGGAGAACGCATAGAAAAGGGGGACAAATCCAGTCTCGGGTTCATTTGGAACTTCCATTCAGAAAACTAAAACCAGCCTTGTCCGCCATTCTACCCTTGTATACCTTCGTCCCCTGGGTCGTACGTCACCTGTATATTAGCTTATATTTACTTTTCTTCTGTTTTCAGTCTTGCATCGATGCACACACTGAACGTTGCCGTAAAATTTTGACAAGATGATTGTCCATTCATGGCTTGAATTACGCTTGTATCCACGCTTGAATGTAATGTCGTGCATCCATGCTTGGTGATGAATTCGTCAGCCATTATGCTGAGTCCACGAGCGTTCTGTTAGTTGTCCACTGCTCCAATAGAAGGGAGTGTGCCGGAAGCCCCTTTCTGCATTTCTATATTAGGGTCTCCGAACGTTTTGGCTGAAGGCGAACTGTCGCAGTCTCCACGGCCGGAAAATAAATAAAACAATATAAATGGTCTCTACATATACCCAAATACGCATTTAATTACCGCCGTATAAACTAGAACAAACATTTAAAGAAATGTGAGATGAATTATTACATACACCGTATTTATTTATTTTTATTTAATACGTTGCTAGTTATGACATTGCAAAGTTATTGTGGCCCAGCAAACTCACCAGACATACATCAAAGCGCAGACAGCAACTTTAGAGTATTCACACAGGGCTTAATACTGTTGAGAACGGTGGATCTGATGATGACAATATGCAATATAATGGCACAGGACATCAGACGCGATGTACGCGAGAACGCTAAGAAATTTTAACTTGGTTACACAGACATGAAACGGGATCGCTGGTAATAACAATGCACGGTAAATACTCTGGCACGATTTCAAGCACCAGTACGGCCGAAGTGTCGGTATGTCTCAGAAAGCGTAGTTTATTTGCGTGGCTCTAGCCAGCACAGTGGCAACCATGACGTGACATCACACGCGGGCGCAGCTAAATCACGTGCACCGTCGCGTGCGACTCCTCCGGATCCCCTGGCTCTTCCTCGGCCTCTCGCGTGGCAATCCGCCGGCGAGTGTCCGTCAGCTGCCGTAGTTCCCGCGGACGGACGTCGGTATACAGAGGAGAGCAAAGCCGGGCTTAGACCCGGGGAGACGATCGCCGCGATCGCCTCCAAGGTGTAACCCTCCAAGTAGGGCATGCTGTTCGGCGAGACGACTCTTTCATCGAGCACCTGCTGTACCTGAGGTCCGGCTACTGGTCGTCGGGTGAGACCGCTCACTGCTTGCATGGTCACTTGGACCCCCACTTGCGAACCGCCGGGGAAAACCCTAGAAACGGCCAATCCGCCGCCATTCCAGCCTTGCGTACACCAAGTCCACTCTCTGACGTCACACCCATGTGGTGGCGCTGCTGTCGGAATTGCGCATGCGCAGATGCTGCATCTCTCGCGAGCCTAGTTTCTGCGCAAGCGTCTGCCCACACCCGGTGTGGGCAAACGAGGGCTTGTTTGTAAACAGTCTATTCATGTACTAGAATTTTATGAAGAAAAACAAATGTTTCTAAAGAGTCAGACGGAAGTATGTAAAGGAAGCGCAACGTGTAACGCAATTTCTCCGCTAAATTTAGCGGGTAAATTGTGTTACAGCCGTTGCACTTTCTTTACCCGTGTTGCGTTTCCTTCACACCAGTGGGATTCGTTGGTAAACATTTTACACGCGACGAGCTCAGCAAAGCTCATAAAACACCCCTGCGCGGCTGAAATCTCGCTGCTATAAATAGGACTACATTTTTTTTTTTCTATTTAGAATTTTCTGAAAAGCCACTTGATATTGCCCTTGCCAAGGGACCGTCGGCCGGCTTACTGTGACTTTCCGCTTCTGTTTGGCGTGCGATCCAAGTAAAACGAAGACTATTCTTGTATACTGTGAACCGACTGAAGACAACCGTCAATTCACAGACCACGGCATCTCCTGCCGATGTCACAAAGAATAGCCTTTATACACGAACTCATCTCTGTTACGTCACGGCGCGGTGGTGGCGCGTCGGTCGCACTTCCGGTCTGGGGCTGTGGGCGGAAGGCCCCATGTGAGGCGTGTATTCCTGCGTTGTTTTGAAAGGAACCTGACGAAAACATGCCTTTTCGTCAAACCGCCGCGACTGGGGCTGTGCCAAAAGAGTCGAGAAAGGTTTGAAGATCAGTTTTCATGTTCTCGGTTCGTCCGAGAACATGGATATGTGGTAAACCAGCCGCCGCCGGACCACAATTGCTTGGGCGGGAAGCACTTTGGGTTGAATTCACGGATACTTGTGGTCATCAGATTTATTTGTTTTGTTCCAACATGAACGCCGGAAAACCCTCAAGTTGTACGGCCCACCTGCGGACTACGTTCAGTGCGTCTTGAAGTTCGAACGGCCGTCTGATCGTTCGAACTGTCGTCTGCTCTTTCAAACGCTTCTGCTTGTCGTCTGCTCTTTAGACGACACCGGCCCGTAGACCAAATGTTGGCCCGGTACTTGCGTTAAGAAGTAAGTGCAGGCCTCAAAAGACTTAAGTTTGAAGGTTGGTAAGCAGGCTCGACGTAAACAGTAGATACAAGGAGATGTTGATTATTGTTACCAGCGGCCATCACTGACTTGTTATGCCTGATTCACTTCGTCCGATTCTGCTTGCGATTTTCAGTATCGACGTCGACCATCTCAGCTGCGGTTCACGCTTTTGCAGCCCGAGCGACGTCGCGACTGAA
Organism: Ixodes ricinus; assembly: GCA_037355805.1. NCBI lineage: Eukaryota > Metazoa > Arthropoda > Arachnida > Ixodida > Ixodidae > Ixodes > Ixodes ricinus. The sequence goes on from JAZHYW010056122.1 coordinate 54,005, forward strand.
AATTGCGAGCGAAATCTCATCATGTGAATCAGGCTTTAGCGTACATTCTGCGGCGTCCACGCGGAATGAATCGCCGCATGTCAGATTATTCACGCGAAGTTTTGCGGTGTAACGAGCTTCGCTGATTTCGCTGACGCCGCTCATGTAGTCAGACATTGTCAGGAAGACGTAAAATCAACAATTCGAAAGCGATAAAGGGCAGGGGGACTCACACCGACGCCGATAACATCGCATTTCAATGGTTTGTTTATGGGCGACGGCGAGCTTGTTGCCCACACCCCCATCGCGCATGCGCGGCGCCGGTGGCGTCCGCTAGGGGCGCTCCGGGCGCTCCGGTTTGTTTGTAAACATGAGTTGGTGTATAGACGCTTTCCGAAATTCAGTGCACTCTGGTGGCTGAAACAGCAGTTTCGCTTTTGACAAATTAATGGCGGCCATGAAACTGTTTCTTCATCGGGCACCGTCACTTTCGCACGTCAATCGCGTCAATGGCAGATGAGAAGTGGTTCCTCGATCATAATTCTTTCTTGATTTGTTGATGTTTCGAAGGTGTGAAGGTGTGAAGGTAAGAACTGACGAGTAAATCCCCTTCATGTTTCAAAAGTAGCGCAAGGTGCGTCGATGCACGAGGCACGTGCAACGTGCAGCCCTTGGGAAGCTCATGGCGGCACAGCGCAGCTGCGCAGCACTGGGCTAGATTTGAGACGCCATATTCTCCCCAGAAGTGCCGCGCGGCACGTGCCTCGAGCATGTCCACAACAATGAATGACGCCACTTTTCCCAGGATAGAGGGGCTTTACTGACCAGTACAAAGGGGCGACCTCTAAGCCCGTTTAATTAAATTTTCGCCATTAAAAGGTTTTATAGCCAAACTAGTGCCAAAAGAATGATTGGACCACACTCGGAAATAAACGCTTGCGCGGCCGTTGTATCTAATTGGTGCGTCGTGTTGCGCTAACGTCTCAAACTTATACAAGCATCATGTATCCTCTGGTTGGTAGTATCTTGAACTTCTTCCTTAATCAGCCTCTAGATGGCCTCCATTAGTTTGGCACAGATGCCACACACAGAGATTAACTGAGGTGATAGCTCTAGTTGCCAGACTGCGTTTCGAGAAGGGTCTTTAGAGGGGCATGGTAAATTGTTTACTTCGGGAATTTAAGGCCACGAATCTATTGGCACCTCCAGAGGAGGCGCCGCCATCCGGTGGACAAAACAGGAACGAGAGAAGCGGAGAGCCTCCGCCTATCCAAATGGGCAGCGAAATCAGGCGCGGCCTGGCGGCCGAGATGTGAAGCAGGGGAAAGGGGAGTAAGCGCACGACGTTGGCTAGCTTGAAAGCCCGAGGGACATCGTCAGTGGCGTAGGAACGGGGCCTTTCGCCTTTATCGCTAGTGTTCTTCATCCGCCATGCACCGAACAAAAACACCGCAGTGTTGAACCGTTCGTGCGTCGTCCGCTAGACCCCAAGAATGGGAGAGCAGACGACATTTTACCCGGAATCGAAACTGAAAGCACGCCCACCTATACAACTTGCCCGAACCCATTTAGCATAAACGCCGCCTCTGTAACGCCGTAAAATGAACAGCTCCTTGAAACTACTTACAAGTAGGGCTGTGCGAATATTCGAAATTTCGAATACGAATCGAATATTTTCTTTATTCGAAACGTATTCGATTCGAAAATTGCATATTCGGAAGTTCCCGAATACTCGGTCAAAGCCGAATATTCGGGAAAAGCGGCGAATATTCGCACAAACTGCGAATATTCGAGCAAGTAACGAATAACCTGCCTGCCACGCATTCCCCTATGAATATGTCTATTCACTGAGAAAGGCGATTCACAGAGCAGACCGATAACGCACTGCGTGCGTTATCGGTCGACTCCGTTTCTATCTGCCCGATGGCAGCAAACAGGATCCGTTTCGGTTTATTTTTCACCAAGCCCTTTGCTGTGTGACACTTTTATAACGTTCGATATGTGATGTAATTGCGCGTTCTATATAAATTGATACAATCAAATAAACCTCGAGAGTGAAATAGATATATAAAATAAATCTCGAGAGTGTAATCTAATATAAATGTTTAAAAAAAAGGCTATGTGCGAGCAGAACATTTCATCGCCAATGACAACAACTCCTGCCGCTCGCCCAGGTTCGAGTTCGACCAAGTTAGACTTTTTCGACCCTTCAACGTGATGTTTGACAAAGGTTCGACTGAAATCCAACTTTTGTGCGCATGCGCGAAAAAAAGACAACAAAAAAACTAGTTGAGTTTACTTGGCGTAGGAAAAGTGCAATATTTGTTGGGTTTATTGGCATCATTGGTTCCCATTATTAACTAGCGAAAGCGTTAAAAGCGCATAGTTTCTCTTTTATATCGTGTAAACATTGGTTACCATTTTATAAAATATAACATAAAGTACTTCAAAATTTATTTGTTTCCCAAAATTCGAAATATTCGTGTAGCAGCCGGGCAACACTGTCCATATGTCGAACTTCTTCGAACTTATTGAAATTTTGCAGGTTTCCCGAGTGGAAGGGTCTTTCTACTGGCAGAAATGTTGTGACGGCGCGTAGGGAGCGCTTACTTTCTGAACACGTCGAGCCCTTAATTTTCCTACACGATAATTTGTAATGAGTTCATTACTAGAAGTATCTTTAGCCAACTGCCACAAAGTAAAATGCACTTGCATTGATTCATTTTAAAAAGGCAGTAAAACCTACTGTTGCGTCTTGTTTTGCAATTTTTTATTACTAGACACATATTCGATATTCGAAGCCCGTTTTTTGTCTTATTCGTATTCGATTCGTATTCGAAAATTTCAATATTCGCACACCCCTACTTACAAGACAATGTACCGCCAATAGGGAGTTTTTCGGAGACCGCGTTTCCCCCTCCGCTAAGCCCCCCGCAACGAAGAACCCGTAGCTGCGCCTGCGCGCCGACCGCCTTGACTGTAGAGTTTCGGGTATCGTCGAAGGATGCGGAGAGCGTTGAGGGACTGCCAAAGGCTATCTACGAAGACTCCCTAATAACACCAGGAAGAGTCGAAACGACGCGAACTTTGCAAACTCGGAGGAGGTAGTCGTTTTCTTCGCAAGCGTGGCGTCACCGGCGTGCCGCCGCACATTAGAGTAGTACCCAGTAGTATCCTGTTGCGAACTGAATTACGACGTAGCTTTTGTTCGTGTTTCTTTCCAAACCCCTCCCTTTCCCGCCATTGGTCACATCGCGTGACTTCGCGACCTATTTAGCTCCGCCAAGCACGCGAGCAAGTAGTTCGGCTCTGAAAAGTGTATACATCCTTAATATAGGCAGATCTCGCTTCAAGATGTGCCTATTGCGGAAAACGGATATATAGATGTATGATCGAATGCCACAGTCTCATCCGCCGCACGGCAAACCGGTACAAACTCTCCCGTTGGAGCGTCCACATCTTCGGTGTGGTATAGTGCGCTACGCGAATCTGATGTAGGTATGGAGGTGCTTTGAAGTTTTGCATCTTCGTTCCCTGTTGCCGAAAACCTGTTCTTCCCCCTTTTTGTTTACGGTTTCCGTTTTTAAATGCGAGCTACGCACTCAACCTTGACCGACAGTGACACGGAGGCTAGTTTCGTATTTCGTCGCTCGGTATGTTACCTAACACCGCGCTGCACCCTTGTAACGCAAAAAAAAAAAAAAGGTATTTATATTTGGGATGAATGCGCCCGTATTGTTGGTAGGCGTAGATCTCTTCTACAACACCGAGCAATCTCCTACGCGCCAGTACGTCACGATAACAGGTCATAAAACGCACTCTACATCGACTCCAATACATCACGGTCAGCACTTTGAGGCTTCTATGAATCCGATATAATGCTCCACGGACAGTAGCGACAAGCAGCTGCCTTTCATATCTGTGTTCTTCTGCGGAACTTCGCTAACCAGTGTCTGTAATCATTACTATAAAAACAACAGGAATGTAGTTAATTATAATTATTATCATTATTTTACAATCACCCTAGAAGCGAGAGCTACATGCGAACATCATGTTCATCCCTGAACAAGGAAAAAGAAATTGCGGGACATAAGAAGCGATGGAACACTGAAAGCGGAACTGTATGTAATAAAGGTACGAAGCTACCGAAGCGTGCCGACTTAACTGTTCTGTTTACGTAGACGTAACTTCACCTTACGATAGACTACAGCGGTGGCTCCAAGCCGTCGGAGCCGTTCCAATGCCTCGTGACAGCCAGGTGGCCTTCGCGAGGGAGACGCAGAGCAGTCACGTGACACGGTCACAGCGCCGGATTGGTTGAGATGGTCCGCTGCGGTAGATCGAAAGACGAAACTTGTGTCAACATGTTCCCTTTGGGCAGAACCGGCCCTGCACCATCAAGCGCCCTGGGCCAAGTCCGGCCGTAACACCCCCCCCCCCTCCCCCTTCTTTTTTATTTTTTTATACGCCCCTATTTACTAGGTACGACACCAAGTTGTTGGTAAACATGTGAGCTGTGATCCAAAACGAGCGCTTTGTGAGAAAAAAACCCCATTCCAAAAACGAACGGCGATCGAGCGTATAGCATCGTGTCGGGTGCCGTGTCCAAATAAATAAAAAAAGCAAAAAAACAAAGCAAACAAAAAAACTAAAAAGGTACGCGGCGGCGCCCCTTTTTGATGGCGCCCTGGGCGACCGCCCAGGTCGCCCACCCCTAAAGCCGGCCCTGCCTTTGGGGGTAAAACAGACAAGAGGGAAGACTACGACAACACAATGCGCTCGCTTCTATACTTTGAAGTTTTAACTTCACAAATTTGTTTATAAACAGTCGTGAAAGTTACATTTATGCAGTTTGTGCAGGCGAGTTATACGGCCAGGGGGACATAATATAGGGGGCTAATCGTAACGATCAGTCGGATAATTAATTAAAATTCGTTAATTAACTTTTTAATTAATGAAAATAGTCTTATGGTTCCAATTAGAAATTTGCTGAGTGTCATCCAAAACCCATAAATCAGTAATTTTTAGAAAGACTTTGAACGCGTGAGAAGCGCAGTAGTGCGTTGAAGTTACCACTCGTGGAGCAAATACAAGGCTGGGGCTAGATAAGAGACGGAAAAATTAGTGGCTTTCGATAACGCTCAGCAAGTTAATTTGAACCATATGTCTACCTTCACTAATTAAAAAGTTAATTAACGAATTTTAATTAATTATACGACTTATCGCAGAGGTTAGCCACCCACATACTGGACCCCTGGGCGTATAACTCACTCGCACAAACCGCATAAGTGTAGCTTTCATGGTTTTTTTAAAACAAATATGTAAAGAGTAAAAAGAAAACACCCTGTGTATATATATAGGCGAAAGTAAGGTGCACAAGCACAGCAGCCGTAGGATGATAAAAATAAAAATCTAATGTCGAAAAAAGTCACACACACAAAAAAACAGTAAAGTGCCGGAAAAAAAAAAGGTGTATTAGTTTACAAGAATAATCAAGGCTATAAAACAAGAACGCTAGATACGCGGAGAATACTCTTTAAAAAATGACGGAATCAAAGTCAAAGTTAAACACAAGACCTTACAAAAATAAATAGCTAAATAATAAAAATAAAAAAAAATAAAAATAAGGTGCCTGACGTCCGTCGACATTTGGACGGTGGCAGTGTATTCTTCAGTACGTCCTGAAGAAGACTGCCACTGTCGAAACGCCACGGAGTCGGAATGCTGGTCCGTCGCGGATGTTGATGCCTCCGACGCCGGTCCGCCGAGTGGCGAGGCCTCGGTGGTCACTATCGCGCCGCTCCGCGCTACGACGGTGTTGAGGTAATCCACCCGGGCCGGACAGTTGTACTGTAGGATCCGCAGCACGTTGCTGCTGATCATCGGAACGTTGTCTTCGCCCTCGTCGCCTGCCGGTTGGAAAGAAGTCAGCGTCATCTCCTTTGAGCCTTCCTCCTCCTCCGGCAAATCTGCAACGTCATCCGTCGAGAAGGAATTTGGGATGACAGAAAGGCCTTCGAACGACAGAGTCGCGTCCCTGATCGCGCCGTCAGTGAGAATTCCGGAGGCTCTCCTGCTTGGATCCTTCGTCGAGCTCGTCGACGATCTCGGCCATCGGGGAGAGAAAGTCCGTGGCTCCGGCGACCGCCCCTTCCTCTGGACTTTCGCACACCCCTTTCCCACCGGACCTGCCTCGTCGGAATAGACCCTTCCAAAACCGACGCGCCCCATTGTGGCGAAATACCACGCAGTGCACTCTGGGAACTAGTTGGCCACTCAGTTTCGGTTTCGACTGAGCAGCATTATCTCCTGCTATCACGCCGCGACCGAACGCGCTGCTTGCGTTTTCGACTATCAGACTTTTCACAAATGTACAATACACTCATTCTCAAGCGATACAAAAACGAAGACCGGGGCACTTTCCTTGGTTCCCGAAACACCGGATATTGTGCGTGCGTATGTAAACGTAGTAAGACGTGGCTTGGTCACCTCACCCCACGAGTGCATCTTTGAGCTAAATTTCAATAATCCCTCGCAATAAGCGCCAGTGTTTACGTCTCTTCTTGTCCTTGTTTTTTCGGCGCCTATCCTCGATTCAATAATCCCGTCTAGTACCAGTGAACTACGACTGAAATTTGGTCACCTTGAGCCCTACACGTATTTTGTTTGCCAAACGTCCGCTTCTTGTTACTTCATTTGACGAAAAGCAAGCCGCATCCTCACAGGAGTATCAAAGTTGAGCCAGCGTTGGCGCATTTTAAAATAAATTCGACCTCACTACTTCACAAAAGTTACTGTGATGTCTTCCTGGTGTCATCATACATCTCCCACTCAAATTTTATGCTCATATAAGATTAAGTTTTCGCAAACGCTGAGATCGGCTAGCTACGACGGTGGCCCTAGCAAGCGTCCCCTACTCCTCGCTAAGCCTTTTTTGACGAGCTTTTACTGACGCCCAAGATCTGTGCCTGAACGGTGTGTCTGAAATTATCTCGGCATACTCAGTCAGGAAGAAAGCAAACACATAACAAATGTTATGGCCGTTATCAACCGTCAAATGCGCTTTGAATAATTTCGTTCGTTTGGCGCACCGGGGTTCATGCCCGTCCGGCGAATGGTGCGACATTCTTCACACAAGTGCTCGACTTTTGCTTTCTTAAAACAGTTTGTATGTGCGAATGTGCCTATATGACTGCAGGATAACTTTATGCGTATACGCGATGTTGAAAGCGGGTGGGGACTTCACTTCGTGCAGTGCTGCGGGGCAGTACAGATTAGCGATGAGAAGTGTGTTCAAATGGAGCATTTCACTGTCGCCTCCGAGTTTTACCTCGCGTACTCAGGCGTATTAAGAAAAACCGTAATTGCAAAAAGTTATATTTCGTCTATGGACGCACGAAACAAACAAACTTCCTGATCAACAACACTAATGTAAAGGCGCGAGCTCGATGTATGCATACTAATTGGTTGCTACAGCTTGTTGATTCGTACACAAGCAAGATCCCCGAGCTTCGCAGCATTGAGATTCCCAGCACTGGCTAATCCACATACCTTGAAACGCTAACAGAAAGGCTCAAGTACAAAAATACAACAAGCATGCGTTAAGACAAGCTATACGTCTCGGGCTTGTGCTAAAGCTTCGAGGTCTGGCCATTTAGGTTAGTTTAGAGACCACAAATGACGCTCACGGGACCAGAAAACATGCCACGCTCTGTGCATAATTTCTTGTCGACGTGTCGATCGAAACCGAAACCATGCCACTCTCCTCCCTGGCCAACTAATTCCCAGAGTGCAACGCGCGCCGTGTTGCATGCAGGACTTTATGGAAGTAGTCTATTCTCGTGGATCCGAGATAGAGCATTCTTGGCCACGACGCTCGGGTCCGGTGCAGGCTGCTGCGATGGAAGCTCGTTCATGAGCGCGGTCCGGAGTTTCGCAAGCACATCCGGGCCGACTCTGCAGGATGAAGCGCCGACTCCCGATCCGCAAACACATCGCCGTTATTACTCTCCGGAGATCCCGCGAGGTCGGCCCCTTTCCACAGCGGAGCGGGGTCCGTCGGAAACAGAGTGGGCGCACTCTTGCGCATTCCCTAGCTGTGCCACTTCGGACGATCCGCTCGACTCATCCAGATGATGCGTGTCCCTGTGCTTCGACCGGAAGGGCAGAAAAGACTTGCCGGGAAAGCCGAGCTTCGGGAGACGCGAGAACAGAGACGCAGCTTTTGACGTTTTCTCCGGTTGAGGGGGATCACCCTCTACCGCGATGGAATTGGCAGGAAGCTCCGGAAGCATCGTGGTGGATTGCAGTCGGACTTTAGACTCTGGCGCAAAGATGCCATGCCCGGGACGGCACGGGAAGTAGACCACCCCGTTGCCGACGTTGCTGTGCTTGTCGCCCGAAACTTCGTCCAGCTCCACGCCGCACCAGACGCCATCTGCAAACTCGGTTTCGCCGTAGAACCGAAGGACTCCAGATTTCACTCTTCCCACTGTGACACGGTCGCCGAGACGAAGCTGCTTGCGTGGATCTACGGTGAAATCCCCGAGAGGAGCGGCGGCGGTCCTATGTTCCGACGGGACGACTGGGTTCCGACGGCCAGACAAACGGACAAAGTTCGTGTGGTCGAACGGTTCTTCAAGGCCCTTGAAATGCGATGGATCAACCCTGCTGCCTTGCTTGCTCTGCGTCGATGACCCAAGTCCTGTCCAACGGTTTTTCGAGGTCCTTGAAGTGCGACGGATCCACCTTGTTGCTATTGTCGAAGTCGGCGACCTGGCTCCTGCGATCCGGCAAACGAACTGCACTTCCGCGATCCGACGGAGGAACTTTTTTGTTCACGACCGAACTGGCGAAGCTCCCATAGTCTGACGAGTCGAGCGTCCTCGTATCACCGCTGAAGAGGACTCTCCGATGGATGTGGTGATTGGACTGTGCAGCCGACGGTTCCTACGAACTCTGTGTTGGACCATGGCTCTCAGGAGCAGACCCGCGAAGTCATCCAGTCTCTTCGCAACCACCCGCTGAGGCCTCGGAATGAAGCAAACGATCTTGGATGTCTTCGGCGGAGCAGCGTGCGGTGGTCTGCGTCCCTAGACAGACAACGAACTGTCAACGTCGAGCATGAAGCGGACGACCCCGACCGATACTTTGGTGCGACGTCTACCCGAGATAGACGTCGTACCAGACGCAACGCCCTATTTCATCGCAACACAAGAACGCACTGAAAGGTACAAGCACAAGACGCTGACCCGGAATGGCACTGCTCGGGTGAGCGTGTGCTCGAAGCACCTCTATGAGCCACACACTCACTACAAACCCCCCTCTTTCGCGCTACACTTACAACGAAACGGAGTGTAGACGGGCGTTCTCACCAACTTTAGGTCCACGTCAAGGTACCATAATCAAACAACCCCGAAAACAACAAAAAGGAAACACACAACGCGGGGACAGCGTTTCCAGACGGCTTCGACAAGACGGCCACTCACTGGGACAGACAGACATGTGTGAACACGCTTACTTCGTGCAGTGAGCCGCCGATTTCTTTCGCGTTTAATTTTTGTTCTTGTTGCCGTCGCTCGGCTCTTCCCTCTCCCCACACCCTCCTCTAAAAAGAAGGAACAGATCAAACATTTTCTCCCCACCCACCCCCCAAAATAAATACGCACACCCTCCCCGCCCCCAGGACGACTCTTTCAGACGACGCCTTCAAGTGCCGCCCGAAAGATGATGGGGACGGCGCGTGTATCACTAGGAGGGAGCGTGCTAACCCCCCCCCCCCCCCCCCCCCTCGGCCTCCGTTCATGCCGCTTCGCGGCGAGTCTGCGGCTGCTAATCACAAAACTATTAACCCACTTGGCCCCGTCGTACACCGCCGCTTCGCGGCGTCTATAGCCGGCAACTCGAGCCCCGCTGTCCCCCATTACACTTCCAAAAATTTCGTCGTCATTTTTTTTAGTGATAATTGTAAAAACGAAATGTCGTAAATATCGCCAAATGTTACAAAAAAATATCTTTCTCGAAAAAAAAAAAAAGTATGTCTACTCTGGATTGAATCTGGGAGCCGCTGCGTATGAAGCGGACACCCTTCCACTAAGCCTGGGAGTGTGAAAGCGCGGATACCGCCACGGGCGAATTTGATGCTCCTCAGGCTGCCTGCCGGGCGTGTTGCCGAAATTCGCTCCAGTCTCGAGTCATCTTGCAAATTGCAAGACCAGTGGGGATAAGTTATGGAACAGACCCCCATCCACTCACTTTTTGTATCATTCCACGTCAGATAGTTTGTGAATTTTATCGAGGTTTTATTTATGACTGCGCCAACTTAGAAAACATCATCCTACTTGACATATTTAACGATCTGCTCTCTATCCTACCTGTAACGATTTTTTCTTTGTTCGTGGAACGTGTCAAAGACCTCGTTCCGTCGAAAGAAACGGTGGACGCACGATTTTAGTGTGCACAACGTGAAATCACCGTATACTTGACTTCCTTGCGCCGCCTCTTGCCTTCATTTGCTGGGCACTTCCGAGAAAGTGTCAAAAGGGGCGTAGCACGACTGCCCCGCGTGCAGAATCCGTGTCGCAAAAGCCCCGCGTTATTAGCCCTATGTTTCGAAAAACCCCGCGTTCACTCACCCAGTTCCGCGTTTCCCACGGCCCATATTCCTTCTTCGCGCCTCCACCAGCATTAAGATGTTGACGGTCTACAAAAGGTCTCTTCTGTGATCTATGATGTGCTCAGACTCAGCAATATAGACTTCATCTACATAGATGGATACAAATATTTTTTAAAATGGAACCGGTGTTCGTTGTTGTGATAAGCACCAAGGAGCTGCGGGATACCATGTTTTAGCAGAACCCGCTTCACCGGAACTGGGAATCCGCGCGTGCTGCAGAGCCGACAAAATCTTTGATTCAATGCTTGATAGAAGCTGTCTTTAAATGTTTTGGCCAGTGACTGGATCTTTTCTGTTTGTTTTCACTTTTAATGTCACGAGACGTGAATGTGTGTAGGGCACGCCTGAAGAACGGAAAACTTTATCAAGTTATTCTTTACTTGAGTCCCGGGTATGGCATGATTACGTTAAAAACACCGCGCGTTAAAACAAGCTCCCCGTGCACACGTCACACAAGCTCGAGGAATACGCGTCATGGGATTCTCGAACTGGGGCTTCTGAAAGCGGGGCGAAAAGGGCGAGGTGTTTGCTGCGGGGCATATGACACGGCGCTTTTGACATCGGGTGCATTCGTGCACCACCCGTCAAAAAAAGCTGCGCCTCGGGTGCTTTCGCCTCCTTCCCGGTCTCGAGGATGGCCCGTACACCAACGCCGGAAGCAGTTTGCTGACTTCGATGCAGTGACTTCTCCACAGTGAAGCCGAGCCGCCTCAGTCTCTGGCGGGCGGTGTCTGTTGCACCTGAACGTACGCGTTCATTATCAGCTGCTGTGCAACCCGGTGAAGGCCATTGCCGCTCTTAGGTTTCCTGTGGAGGCGCTCTTGGTGTAGACGTCGAGGCTGCACCAGACTCTCATGACGAAGAAGAATCGGAGAAATCACATCCCGCCGTTTCCAAGTTGGGATTCATAACAGAAAAACAAAAGCCACCCTCGGGTTTGTCAAAACCCATAACGCAGGGAGTTTTCGGAACCCGAAGCGCAGAGTGTCGTAGAGATCCAACCTCGTTGTAGAAATCAGTGGGTCTGTAACAGACAGGATTTTAAATATTTTTATTAACGAACAATTTTTCGTGGCGACTAAAGCTTTCTTTTTACTTTAACCTTCCGGAGCGATTAACGTACGGGCTTAAAATGCATCATTTGCCCCGGCTGCCGCCCGTTACAAGGTCTGTAGCCAATATATATTCAATGAGGCAGAAGCAGCGTTTTCAGCGAACTATTTTCCCGACTGCGGAGGCGTTTGGAAGCGGGCGCATCACGCTTGCGAAGAGGAGCTTCTTACCACATTTTTGACTTGTAACCTAATCAGAGTGTCGAACCGGAACTGAGCCGTTATTCTTAGCCGAACCGCAACTGAACCGCAACCGAAATATTCGCCGCCATCTTGGAACTGAACCGGAGCTGAACGGGAAAAAAATATAACGGTAACCGGCCAAAAATGGTTCACGGTAATTTTTTGGGGATTCTTTTTTTGTTAATATTACGAAATAAATATTTGAAGAAACAAAATGAAAGCTGTATTTTTATATATCGATCAAATCTTCGTATACAGAATTGCAATGTATGAGAAATTGTTGGGCACTGATTAATCATGTGTCACATGACGTCATGATGTCAAGGCATGCTGTCAAGTAATGCCATGTCACGTGACCCGTGACGTCATATGACGTAGTCACGGGACTTGCTGCGTCACGTCGATTTCAACTGAGCACGTCACTAAATTTATTAGTTCTATTCATACTCTGACGTCACATGGACATCGCGGACTTTTGCACCGCGAGTCACGTGACAACATGACGTGCTCGACTGTCGTGAGTGTCAGTCGCGTGATCGAGAGTTCGATGACAATCACCATCTCCAAACATTTTCCGGGTAATGGCTCGTGTTCAATCAAAGATGAGAATGGCCGAACTCGAACATTGTCTGAAGCCCAGCCCATGCTCTATGCTTTTCCAACCCGAGCGCGCATGATGAACACTGACGGTATATAATTAGCGTCAGATTACGCGGCCGCTTCTTGTTCTAATTGCGATTTGAGGAGGGGAAGGCTGTTTCTATCCTGCATTTTAATGCGAAGCAGTAACTGTCCCATGGAGCGAGCCGACGTCATCAGCCGCGCCAAACGGCAGATAATATCACCGAAGCCGCGATCTGAGGCATCCCAGCTTTGAAAACCACACAAAACGTCACTCCAAATTCAAAGGAGTAGCAGTCTCCTTTTTATTTTTTATCAGTTATTAAAGAACAAGAAAGTCACGCAAAAACGGCAATGATATGAAGCCGACGC
>JAZHYW010056124.1:0-37026 GCA_037355805.1 Ixodes ricinus
AGACTTCTTCCAAAACCGACGCGCCCCATCGCGGCGAAATACCACGCAGTGCACTCTGGGAACTAGTTGGCCACTCAGTTTCGGTTTCGACTGAGCAGCTTCATCTCCTGCTATCACGCCGCGACCGAACGCGCTGCTTGCGTTTTCGACTATCTGACTTTTCACGAATGTACAATACACTCATTCTCGAGCGATACAATTAAACGAAGACCGGGGCACTTTCCTTGGTTCCCGAAACACCGGATATTGTGCGTGCGTATGCAAACGTAGTAAGACGTGGCTTAGTCACCTCACCCCACGAGTGCATCTTTGAGCTCAATTTCAATAATCCCGTCTAGTACCAGTGAACTACAACTGAAATTTGGTCACCTTGAGCCCTACACGTATTTTGTTTGCCAAACGTCCGCTTCTTGTTACTTCATTGGGCGAAAAGCAAGCCGCATCCTCACAGGAGTATCAAAGTTGAGCCAGCGTTGGCGCATTAACTTTAAGGAAACGCAATAAATTCGACCTCACTACTGCACAAAAGTTACTGTGATGTCTTCCTGGTGTCATCATACATCTCCCACTCAAATTTTATGCTGATATAAGATTAAGTTTTCGCAAACGCTGAGATCGGCTAGCTACGACGGAGGCCCTAGCAAGCGTCCCCTACTCCTCGCTAAGCCTTTTTGGACGAGCTTTTACTGACGCCCAAGATCTGTGCCTGAACGGTGTGTCTGAAATTATCTCGGCATACTCAGTCAGGAAGAAAGCAAACACATAACAAATATTATGGCCATTAGCAACCGTCAAATGCGCTTTGAATAATTTCGTTCGTTTGGCGCACCGGGGTTCATGCCCGTCCGGCGCACTTCCGGCGAATGGTGCGACATTCTTCACACAAGTGCTCGACTTTTGCTTTCTTAAAACAGTTTGTATGTGCGAATGTGCCTATATGATTGCAGGATAACTTTATGCGTATACGCGATGTTGAATATTAGTGAATATTAATGCAAGCGGGTAGGGACTTCACTTCGTGCAGTGCTGCGGGGCAGTACAGATAAGCGATGAGAAGTGTGTTCAAATGGAGCTTTTCAATGTCGCCTCCGAGTTTTACCTCGCGTACTCAGGCGTATTAAGAAAAACAGTAATTGCAAAAAGTTATATTTCGTCTATGGACGCACGAAACAAACAAACTTCCTGATCAACAACACTGATGTAAAGGCGCGAGCTCGATGTATGCATACTTATTGGTTGCTACAGCTTGTTGATTCGTACACAAGCAAGATCCCCGAGCTTCGCAGCGTCGAGATTCCCAGCACTGGCTAGTCCACATACCTCGAAACGCTAACAGAAAGGCTCAAGTACAAAAATACAACAAGCATGCGTTAAGACAAGCTATACGTCTCGGGCTTGTGCTAAAGCTTCGAGGTCTGGCCATTTAGGTTAGTTTAGAGACCACAAATGACGCTCTCGGGACCAGAAAACACGAAATAACGGCCGTTTATAGTCCACGCTCTGTGTATAATCTCTTGTCGACGTGTCGATCGAAACCGAAACCATGCCACTCTCCTCCCTGGCCAACTAGTTCCCAGAGTGCAACGCGCGCCGTGTTGGCAGGCTGCTGCGATGGAAGCTCGTTCATGAGCGCGGTCCGGAGTTTCGCAAGCACATCCGGGCCGACTCTGCAGGATGAAGCGCCGACTCCCGATCCGCAAACACATCGCCGTTATTACTCTCCGGAGATCCCGCGAGGTCGGCCCCTTTCCACAGCGGAGCGGGGTCCGTCGGAAACAGAGTGGGCGCACTCTTGCGCATTCCCTAGCTGTGCCACTTCGGACGATCCGCTCCGACTCATCCAGATGATGCGTGTCCCTGTGCTTCGACCGGAAGGGCAGAAAAGACTTGCCGGGAAAGCCGAGCTTCGGGAGACGCGAGAACAGAGACGCAGCTTTTGACGTTTTCTCCGGTTGAGGGGGATCACCCTCTACCGCGATGGAGTTGGCAGGAAGCTCCGGAAGCATCGTGGTGGATTGCAGTCGGACTTTAGACTCTGGCGCAAAGATGCCATGCCCGGGACGGCACGGGAAGTAGACCACCCCGTTGCCGACGTTGCTGTGCTTGCCGCCCGAAACTTCGTCCAGCTCCACGCCGCACCAGACGCCATCTGCAAACTCGGTTTCGCCGTAGAACCGAAGGACTCCGGATTTCACTCTTCCCACTGTGACACGGTCGCCGAGACGAAGCTGCTTGCGTGGATCTACGGTGAAATCCCCGAGAGGAGCGGCGGCGGTCCTATGTTCCGACGGGACGACTGGGTTCCGACGGCCAGACAAACGGACAAAGTTCGTGTGGTCGAACGGTTCTTCAAGGCCCTTGAAATGCGATGGATCAACCCTGCTGCCTTGCTTGCTCTGCGTCGATGACCCAAGTCCTGTCCAACGGTTTTTCGAGGTCCTTGAAGTGCGACGGATCCACCTTGTTGCTATTGTCGAAGTCGGCGACCTGGCTCCTGCGATCCGGCAAACGAACTGCACTTCCGCGATCCGACGGAGGAACTTTTTTGTTC
The DNA here is from genome assembly GCA_037355805.1 of Ixodes ricinus. Taxonomy (NCBI): domain Eukaryota; kingdom Metazoa; phylum Arthropoda; class Arachnida; order Ixodida; family Ixodidae; genus Ixodes; species Ixodes ricinus. The sequence goes on from JAZHYW010056124.1 coordinate 2,552, forward strand.
ACGACCGAACTGGCGAAGCTCCCATAGTCTGACGAGTCGAGCGTCCTCGTATCACCGCTGAAGAGGACTCTCCGATGGATGTGGTGATTGGACTGTGCAGCCGACGGTTGTCCCCTACGAACTCTGTGTTGGACCATGGCTCTCAGGAGCAGACCCGCGAAGTCATCCAGTCTCTTCGCAACCACCCGCTGAGGCCTCGGAATGAAGCAAACGATCTTGGATGTCTTCGGCGGAGCAGCGTGCGGTGGTCTGCGTCCCTAGACAGACAACGAACTGTCAACGTCGAGCATGAAGCGGACGACCCCGACCGATACTTTGGTGCGACGTCTACCCGAGATAGACGTCGCACCAGACGCAACGCCCTATTTCATCGCAACACAAGAACGCACTGAAAGGTACAAGCACAAGACGCTGACCCGGAATGGCACTGCTCGAGGTGAGCGTGTGCTCGAGAGCACCTCTATGAGCCACACACTCACTGCAAACCCCGCCTCTTTCGCGCTACACCTACAACGAAACGGAGTGTAGACGGGCGTTCTCACCAACTTTAGGCTCCACGTCAAGGGACCATAATCAAACACCCCCGAAAACAACAAAAAGGAAACACACAACGCGGGGACAGCGTTTCCAGACGGCTTCGACAAGACGGCCACTCACTGGGACAGACAGACATGTGTGAACACGCTTACTTCGTGCAGTGAGCCGCCAGATTTCTTTCGCGTTTAATTTTTGTTCTTGTTGCCGTCGCTCGGCTCTTCCTCTCTCCCCACACCCTCCTCTAAGAAGAAGGAACAGTTCAAACATTTTCTCCCCCACCCACCCCCAAAATAAATACGCACACCCTCCCCGCCCCCAGGACGACTCTTTCAGACGACGCCTTCAAGTGCCGTCCGAAAGATGATGGGACGGCGCGTGTATCACTAGGAGGGAGCGTGTTAACCCCCCCCCCCCCCCCCCTCCCCGGCCTCCGTTCGCGCCGCTTCGCGGCGAGTCTGCGGCTGCTAATCACAAAACTATTAACCCACTTGGCCCCGTCGTACACGGCGCTTCGCGGCGTCTACAGCCGGCAACTCGAGCCCCGCTGTCCCCCATTACACTTCCAAAAATTTCGTCGTCATTTTTTCTAGTGATAATTGTAAAAACGAAATAACGTAAATATCGCCAAATGTTAAAAAAAAATATCTTTCTCGAAAGAAAAAAAAAGTATGTTTACTCTGGATTGAATCTGGGGCCGCTGCGTATGAAGCGGACACCCTTCCACTAAGCCTGGGAGGTGTGAAAAGCGCGGATACCGCCAGGGGCAAATTTGATGCTCCTCAGGCTGCCTGCCGGGCGTGTTGCCGAAATTCGCTCCAGTCTCGAGTCATCTTGCAAACGGCAAGACCAGTGGGGACAAGTTATAAACAGACCTCCCATCCACTCACTTTTTTACCATTCCACGTCAGATAGTTTGTGAATTTTATCGAGGTTTTATTTATGACGGTTAACTTAGAAAACATCATCCTACATCGACATATTTAACGATCTGCTCTTATCCTACCTGTATCGATCTTTTAGTTCGTGGAACGTGTCAAAACCTCGTTCCGTCGAAAGAAACGGTGGACGCACGATTTTAGCGTGCAGCAACGTGAAATCACCGCATACTTGACTTCTGCGCCGCCTCTTGCCTTCATTTGCTGGGCACTCGAGAAAGTGTCAAAAGGGGCGTAGCACGATTGCCCCGCGTCAGAATCCGTGTCGCAAAAGCCCCGCGTTATTAGCCCTATGTTTCGAAAACCCCGCGTTCAATTACCCAGTTCCGCGTTTCCGACGGCCCATGATTCCTCTTTGCGCTTCCACCAGCATTAAGATGTTGACGGTCTACAAAAGGTCTCTTCTGTGATCTATGATGTGCTCAGACTCAGCAATATAGACTTCATCTACATAGATGGATACAAATATTTTTAAAATGGAACCGGTGTTCGTTGTTGTGATAAGCACCATGAGCTGCGGGATACCATGTTTTAGCAGAACCCGCTTCACCGGAACTGGGAATCCGCGCGTGCTGCAGAGCCGACGAAAATCTTTGATTCAATGCTTGATAGAAGCTGTACTTTAAATGTTTTGCCAGTGACTGATCTTTTCTGTTTGTTTTCACTTTTAATGTCACGAGACGTGAATGTGTGTAGGGCACGCCTGAAGAACGGAAAACTTTATTCAAGTTATTCTTTACTTGAGTCCCGGGTATGGCATGATTACGTTAAAACACCGAAAGTAAAACAAGCTCCCGTGCACACGTCACACAAGCTCGAGGGATACGCGTCATTGGGATTCTCGAACTGGGGCTTCTGAAAGCGGGGCGAAAAGGGCGGGGTGTTTGCCGCGGGGCATTTGACGCGGCGCTTTTGACATCGGGTGCATTCGTGCACCACCCGTCAAAAAAGCTGCGCCTCGGGTGCTTTCGCCTCCTTCCTGATCTCGAGGATGGCCCGTACACCAACGCGCAAGCAGTTTGCTGACTTCGATGCAGGACTTCTCCACAGTGAAGCCGAGCTGCCCAGTCTTGGCGGGCGGTGTCTGTTGCACCTGAACGTACGCGTTCATTATCAGCTGCTGTGCAACTCGGTGAAGGCCATTGCCGCTCTTATGTTTCCTGTGGAGGCGCCTTGGTGTAGACGTCGAGGCTGCACCAGACTCCTCATGACGAAGAAGAATCGGGAGAAACCGCATCCCGCTGTTTCCAAGTTGGGATTCATAACAGAAAACAAAAGCCACCTCGGGTTTGTCAAAACCCAAAACGCAGGGGTTTCCGAAACCCGAAACGCAGAGTGTCATAGAGATCCAACCTCAGTTGTAGAGATCAGTGGGTCTGTAATAGACAGGGATTTTAAATATTTTTATTAACGAACAATTTTCGTGGCCACTAAAGCTTTTATTTTTGCTTTAACCTTCCGGAGCGATTAATGTACGGGCTTAAAATGCATCATTTGCCCCGGCTATGCCGCGCCGCCTTACAAGGTCTGTAGCCAATATATATTCAATGAGGCAGAAGCAGCGTTTTCAGCGAACTATTTCTTCCCGACTGCGGAGGCGTTTGAAGCGGGCGCATCACGCTTGTGAAGAGGAGCTTCTACTACATTTTTGACTTGTAACCTAATCAGAGTGTCGAACCGGAACTGAGCCGTTATTTTTAGCCGAACCGCAACTGAACCGCACCGGAAATATTCGCCGCCATCTTGGAACTGAACCGGAGCTGAACCGGAAAAAAATATAACGGTAACCGGCCAAAAATGGTTCACGGTAATTTTTTGGTGATTCTTTTTTTGTTAATATTACGAAATAAATATTTGAAGAAAACAAAATGAAAGCTGTATTTTTATATATCGATCAAATCTTCGTATACAGAATTGCAATGTATGAGAAATTGTTGGGCACTGATTAATCATGTGTCACATGACGTCATGATGTCAAGGCATGCTGTCAAGTAATGCCACGTCACGTGACCCGTGACGTCATATGACGTAGTCACGGGACTTGCTGCGTCACGTCGATTTAAACTGAGAACGTCACTAAATTTATTAGTTTTATTCATACTCTGACGTCACATGACATCACGACTTTGCACCGCGAGTCACGTGACAACATGACGTGCTCGACTGTCGTGAGTGTCAGTCGCGTGATCTGAGTTCATGACAATCACACATCTCCAAACATTCGGGTAATGGCTCGTGTTCAATCAAAGATGAGAATTGCCGAACTCGAACATTGTCTAAAGCCCAGCCCATGCTCTATGCTTTTCCAACCCGAGCGCGCATGATGAACACTGACGGTATATAATTAGCGTCAGATTGCGCGGCCGCTTCTTGTTCTAATTGCGATTTGAGGAGGGGAAGGCTGTTTCTATCCTGCATTTTAATGCGAAAGCAGTAACTGTCCCATGGAGCGAGCCGACGTCATCAGCCGCGCCAAACGGCAGATAAATATCACCGAAGCCGCGATCTGAGGCATCCCAGCTTTGAAACCACAGAAACGTCACTCAAATTAAAGGAGTAGCAGTCTCCTTTTTATTTTTTATCAGTTATTAAAGAACAAGAAAGTCGACGCAAAACGGCAATGATATGAAGCCGACGCGCGTCAGTTTCAATTAGCGCCACCCCATGGCGCTGCGTGCCCGCGCCGGAGCAGAAACGGCCGAGGCGCCGAGAGGATCAGAAGCGGCCGCGGCGCGAAGAACGACACTCATGCTTTCGCGTTCACAACTCATAAGAAGTACTTGGGTGTGCCTTGAGCCCTTTAATACGAAAACATTAACTGTCCCATGGAGCGGGCCGACGTCATCAGCCGCGCCAAACGGCAGATAAAATCCCCGAAGCCGCGATCTGAGGCATCCCAGCTTCGAAACCACGCAGAAAGCCACACATAATCCGAGCGTGCGAAGGCACAGAGACATCACTTTAGCGTGCCAGGAAGCTTCGAACACGTCGCGGGACCGGCGAAACTTACTTTCGACGAGTTGTGCCCTTTTCCTGCGGCACTGCGCTTTCGTAAAAGTTTCCACGTGTTCCTCAACGGCAAGTATCACGACTCACACGTCTTCGGCGAATGACGACAAACAGAGTAGGAAACGTGTCTTTAGCACGCCGCCGCCAGCCTCTGCAACGCTAGCAACAAAAGAAAAAAACTGCCTGCAAGATGGCCGTTTGGTGGCCGCACTCGCGCTGCAGCGAACAAACGGAGGGATGCGCAATCTAGCAATCAGTGGCAGGAGCTTCCCAGGACGGGACGCCTTGTTTGGAGGTTGATACGGGGCAGTGACGTCCGTGACGTCACTGCCGGAAACGTAAAAACAAGCAAAAAATGTTTTATTTTTTTTTTTTAACGTTTGGCGGAGAGCTTGTTGCAGGTTGTTCGGTTGTTGTGTCTGGTGTTGGGGCGGGGAGAGGCGGCGGTCGCGGCGTGTTCATACGCTAAAGAACAGAGGTCAGATACACGAAACGATCTTACGCCAAGAATGTACGTACGACAACAGCTCCGGAGCCGTCTTTCTACGATCAAATCAACATGACCGACAACGTCGCTCACACTTGGTCGCGACGACCAACGGACATTTATTTTTCTACGTGCTCTTCTCGCGGGTCCCGATTTCAAGCAGCAAGAAAAAAGAAGGAAGTACTCGAAACCGGCCACGACGAACATGAACGCTGGATCAACAAACACCCGGGAAAAGGTACAACGGCAACGATGCCACCGACCGAGCGAGCTCGAGGCCTAGACATATCAGGCACTCCGACTCGTCGCAGCGTTGCCGGCGTTGCTCCGACGGTCCTTGGCCAAGACCGTCTGCCCACGACCGACCGGCTGGCTTGCTGAATGGAATACGCGCCCGCGCGACCCTTGTGGACCCTTCCCGTATTATAGTTTGATCGCTGACCTCAATTTTAGATTAAGAGGTGAGGTCAATCTCTTCCCCTTATTTTCCGAGGCAGTGTTGACGAACGCTGTCGTCGATTCTATCTCCTTGTTTTGTGTGATATGGAGCTCAAATAAACGCCGTATGGATTACTTTCGCAACACGGTATGTACACTTTGTTATTAGTGGGCCATTTTTATTCTGACACGCTTGTCGCCGCGGAGGCGCGTTCACGCTCAATTGTTTCCGATAGTACATTACTGTCGAGCTATAACGTTCGTGGGAGCTACGCAATGCCGGTCCCACCTTTCTTTGCCGAGTGTCACGTCAGTATCGACTGGTACTCGTAAAAGATCGGTCCCGAAGCACTTCGATCAAACGTGCGCGTCCGCTCCGAGTGTGCACAGGTATTTACGTGGCTCTTGCTGACACTCTCGTAGTTGAAACGTATCTTTTTTAACGTCGGCTCGCTCCTGCATCGGCTCGCTCCTACGCGAAGTGAAGAGGTGAAGATGTCAAAGTAAATGACTAAAACCGGACATGACGTCACGGACGTCAAACTATTACTCTGCTACTTCGCTCTGCCCCGTATCGACCTCCGAAAAAGGCGTCCCGACCAGGACCGACAACGTCACGATTTCGTCACATGCCGCGCGCGCGTTCGGCGCCACGGGGCGCCCCCATAGGAGGAGGAGGTTTCCGCGGCGTCCGGTTAAAATATGACGCACTGCTATTTAGTTAATCTCTCCGTGCCCGCTGGCTTGCCCGAACCACAAGAGATGTGGAAACCGCAAAAAAAGGTAGACGCTCAAATAAAATTGCAGGGCCCCTTTAAAGGGACACTGAGGTATTTATGCTCGCCAAGGTTTTTATTTGCACATGACATATGCGAGCCCAACTAGCTCGAAATTCGTTTTCTTTCCGCCCGAAAACCGACGATCGAGAACTGGCCGGTTTTTGGTCGCGCTCACTCTCTTCTCTATGGCCACGTGCCGTTTTCTGTGGTTTAGACACAACCGCCAAAGATAATCGAAGACGTGGGACAACAAAAGCAAACACTCAATGCCTAAAAAAAAAACGATACCCATTTTTTGTGGCTTGTAAAAAACTGCAAATATGTTGATTGACTTGTTGACAACAAATATGGTGATTGACGTGACTTCCGGTAACTTTCTCCTCCTCTATATTTCTTCTTCCTCCCCAGTCCAGTTTCGGTTTCGTGTAGTTGCGTTTTTTTAGTTTATTAATATATGTGACGTTGTAGCAAAATACAGTCTTCTGGCACCATAATGAATCGCCTGGCAAAAAAATAAAAACTTTTTTTTTCTGGGGGGGGGGGGGGGGGTGTCGTGTTCCTTTAAAGGGGTAATGCAAGGATTTTAATGTTGAAAAAATTGGCAGTCTGGAATGTCTATGTTGTTTACCCAAGCACAAGCGACCAAAAACGCGTCACCTTGCCCCGAAAATCTGCTATTCCGCTGCGTAATCGCAACGAAAGAAACACCATATTTGCCGATCTGCAACCCCGTGTGGCGGTTACGGGAACTACGATGACAGCGTCGGCCATGACAGCGTCTCTGGGGGATACGCGGAAGTCAACCAAAGTTGTCCGCCTCAGCTGCTACACTCGCCGTCAGCCCCGTGGCGAACCGTCTTTTGTGTCGATCGCTCGCCGCGACCTTCGACGATGCTAAAAGTCGACAATCGCGCAGGAAGCGGCTGGGGTGAAGAGAGAACCCAAGGGGAAACCACGTGATCCCCCAAAGTACGTCACTCGAAAGGCGACGTGGAGAGTTGAGAGGCACTTTAACCTTCAATTTGTTTCGTTTTTTTTTTTTTAAGTAAAATCTAGTGTTTGCAAGAAAATACGGTTTTCTGTTCTTCGTTCTACAGGTGACACAGATTAATTTCCACCGTTAATTGGCCAATGTTCGAAAGTCGTTGCACCGCCCCTTTAAGACTGCCCAAGCGGCACAAGAATATTAGGTGAGTACAGTGGCGGTCCCAGACATTGGTTTTAGGGGGGCGAAATTGCTGCTTAAATAACAAAAAAGAGACATCACACTTTTTTGTGAATAAAGATTTTTTTTTTATTAGTCCCACTGTTTGCAAGTCGGAAATACGCAACATGTAAACCTTTGCTCGCAATAAGGGCTGTAACATAAAAAATATTGGCTGTAAAATAAAAAAAAATTTATAAAAAGCGATCGATTTGGGGGGGCGGTCGCCCCCTTCGCCCCCCCTTAGGACCGCCACTGGGTGAGTATCTACACAGTATTGTTGGCAAATACTCCGAATATACGGTTCTTCCCATCCACACGATGTCCAGACAATATCGTTTGAAAAGCGGGGCCGTACCAGCACAATATCACTGGAGTACTGCCAGCGTCGGCTGAGCATCCGCCGGGCATCGCGTGTCAATCGAGTGCCGCCAGGGTCGTCCGAGTAGCCGCCAGATATCACCCGTGCATCCACAGAGTACTTAGAGAGTCGGCTGAGTATCCGCCGGGTATTGCGTATGTAGGAATGCGAAAGCGTTCCTACAAGCGCGGCGCTCCGGCGGTGACATCACGCTCCCCACTGCGCAGGCGCGGCGAAACCCACCGGCTTCACGGCAGCTTCCGTGACGAAGCATCCGCGCTTCTGTGTTTTTCTTTGTTTTATTTCTGGGGCGCGTCCGCTTTGCCATTGAGCGCACCGGCCGGCTTCCGTGACGAGGCATCTGCGTTGCTGTGCTTTTCCCTGCGTTTTATTTCCGAGGCGCGTCCGCTTTGAACTCGAGCGACCGCGCCGTCTTCCGTGACAAAGCATCTGATATGACGCGTCGCAGCCAATTTAGGTGCCGTCTTTCCCGGTTACGGGTTTTTTAGGTGCCGTTTTTAGCGGTTACAGACGCCGCCGGCTCCGCTCCATGAAACAATTAATGCTCTAGCATATTAAAATAAAAAAAAATAAAACGAAAGAATGGGTGGGGCAGGTGTTATTTGTCAATAAATATTTTTTAGGCCCATAAAAACATACTGTGTTACAAAGCATATTCACATGAGAAAGCAATCTTGGGGATTTCTCCCCGGTGCTCGTCGCATCACGCGTCGAAAACGTCATGACGTCAGCTAGGCGACGGGTTGGGGGTGGGGGGAGGAGGAGGAGGAGGAGGAGGAGGAGGAGGAGGTGGTGGTGGTGGTGGTGGTGGTGGTGGTGGTGGTGGTGGTGGTGGTGAGGGAGGAGAAGGAGGAGGAGGAGGGGGGACGTTCGGGCCGCACAAACAATCCTGGTTTGGCGGCTTATCAGTGTCGAATGAAGAGCTGGCCAAATTCGTCTGCCGCGGTCTCCGGCACCTCGTCGGGAGTAAATAGACAGTTTTAGTATAGCGTTGCTGGCTCTTACGTACGCAATACGCAATAGTATAGCGTACGCTAAAAATGACCTGCTCGGACCGAATTTAGTTGTGCGTGGCGTTTTCGAGTGAACACCGCGCATGATCTTGGTTAAATTTGCTAGAGCCGTAGAATTCCGCGATGCTGATGGCGCAACCATGCTCCTGGAAAGAAATATTGAAAATGAAAACGTGTCCAATAATTTTATTTCAAATTAAACCAAGCCGCAGCTGCTTTGTCAAGCGCGCTTGTCTGCGGGGTACAGAGTGCTACGAGTACGAGTGCGTAGCCAAATTCGATCACGGAGCCTCCGTCAGTCGTCCTGTGGAAACGGCAGCTTTTATCAATGCTATCGCGAAATTGAATTCATGACCTACTGATGTCCAGTGCACAGCGAGAACTTCGGCGATTTCTTGTAGAGTCGTTCGTCCGTCGGCGATGAACTGTGCGAATAGGCTTAGCGTTGAGCAAATCGCAGCGTTGACGCACATTCCGAGCGGTGAACATTTTCACTGTGCAGTCCTTCAGCTGCACGGCGATCTGATTCGACCGCCGTAGGTCCCGGAAAGAATTGCCGAGCTGAACACCACGCAATTTCACGTAACACAGAACTTCGAAAACACCACGTCGCCCTTGCTGCGCCAGTCGAGGTAACCGCCATCTTGAAACTGGCGCTCTCGTTGGGTCCGAGATCTCTCGAGAGCGTCCCGCAGAGCCCGCTAGCCCGCCACGCAAAATCCCCAGCGTTGCGTGCGTACGCAATACGCTAGCTCTTCTATTGCGTTCTGCGCACGCGCACTCCTGACCCGCAATTTTATTGCGTACGCAAGGCTTTAGCGTACGATCCACTAAAACTGTCTAATGACGAAGCTGAGGAGGAAATCGGGCGCCCGCTGTCAACGTCACACACATTCCTGCGCATATTTCTCCCCCGTGTGAATACCGCCGCGCATGTTCAGCATAGAAAGCGTGACTCCGGGAACTACTTGGTTTGCAAAAAGACTCTTTTAGAAATCGCGTTCTCTTGGTACCAGACGGTTTCGCCGTTTCTCAGGACGCTGCACCAAGCAAACAATATTTGTTTTTGTCTTTCAAATACATGCTTGTCACTGAGCATGAACCTTCAGAGCTGTGTGCATTTGGCATCACCGGATTTGACTTTCTCAGCTGGAACAAATCGCAATGAACACCAGTATATAGTGCGGTAATCTCGTGAGCAAAAAATGTTAAATAGTTCTGTTTCCTGGTGGAAACCACCAGGAAACAGAACTATTTCGTAACAATAGCAAAGGTATATGTCGAAATTGTAAAGTTCTGCAGCAAAGATAAAAAAATTTAAATAAAATAAAAATTTAACACAAAAAAACGTGAAAGCTTTACAAATGCGGTCTACGTATAGTTATACAGCCAGGCAGACATTATGTTCAAGAATGAATGCATCTAATAAACAAGAAATTAACGAAAATTAGCTAATTACTTGTTCATCATGCGTCTTAGGGTGCATGTTTCTATTGAAGAAGTGGAGGCAATCAATGTTGAAGGCCGGCCCAGTTTTAAAAATCCTGGATCAGCACGCAGTTGGAGTTCTTCATTGACAAATAATGTTCTGGAAATCGGTCGATACGGAATCCAAACGCGCGATGTCCGTCGAAAGGAAAACCCTCGTTCAACGCCGGAGGGTCACGTGTTAATGTCAAAATTTGTGTGGAAAGAAAAGAAAAAACAATGACCGCATCTCCACGTGGTGAATGATGTTGATTGGGGCGAAGCTCTGGTGACGCTGATGATACTGATTTTATTGTTCATGGGTAGTGCTCATGGTGCTGATTTTCTTTTATTGCTCATAGGTAGTGCTGAGTTACGGGTTGCGTTTCGACTTCATTATTACTGCTTTATGGTCGGTGAAATGCAGAGCCAGTGGTTCTTCTAGCAGATCAGCTCGGATCCGCTAGAAACCGTGGGAACGCATCTCCACCGCTTAAGTCAACGGTCCATGTCAGGAGAATCTGTGGGATGGAACGTGGTTATATACGCATTTGAGCATTTGACCGCAGCGCTCTCTCGTCTATAAACGTTGAGCCAATGCATGCAAAGTTTAACGCGATTATATACGCATTTGACCGCAGCGCCCTCTCCTGCATATACGTTGAGCGGCTACATGCAACGATTCATCCATGACAGAAACCCCAGCTCTTGGGCTACTACCACATCTCAGAGCCCCCTACTTGTCCCGCAGTCGCGACCGAGTACGACCGAGAGAGAAAAGACCGGTTTGTAAGCCTCTTGCGATCTCTTAGGACCAGCTCCGCTCTAGCGCATCCGGTCCTAAGAGATCGCAAGAGGCTTCTCTCTCGGTCGTACTCGGTTGCAAGAGTGTGAACGGACCTTAAAGGCCCGTTCACACTCTTACAAACGAGTACGACCGAGAGAGAAAGACCGGTTTTAAGCCTCTTGCGACGTCTTAGGACCAGCTCCGCTGTAGCGGATCCGGTCCTAAGAGATCGCAAGAGGCTTAAAAACCCCGGTCTGGTCTCTCTCGGTCGTACTCGGTTGCAAGAGTGTGAACGAGCCTTAAGGAGCTTCGCCCCTAAAACACCCTGTTCACAGCAGTCTCGCGATGATATGCGGCAGCCTAATAAAATGCCAGAGCGCATGAGTGATGAAGGACAAAATTATAATGTGAATGCCCCAAAACAAGTGCACGTAAAACCGAATATAACGTAGCCTACCGAGTCAGTGTTTCGCGAACTTCCGAGCTCTTGCAAGCCTATGCCCAGATCTGATTTAGGTAAGAACCCTTGGCTGTCATTCGCGCTATTTATGTGTAGTTATGAATATCATTACATCTGTGTGTATTTCTTTTTGCGCCACCGTGTATCGGAGTCTTTTCTGCATGACTCTTCGCCTGCACCACGGTGCTGTCGATAGTCGCTCAGCGTCTCCGTCAAATGTAGACTGAAAGGGCTTGTCCTAAAACTTTTGTGACATTTTGAAAATATTCTTACCTTTAGCTCAGTTGCGTCATCAGCATATACTATCCTGTGAAACAGATTTCGTAAACTATATTTCACTAAATACATGGCGACGAGGTGCCCATTCCTAGATTTTATGGGCCCTAATCAAATCCTCAGTTCAAGAGCACAAATACGATTCAACTTTTAATACTGCGACGCAAAGTTGTACCAATCACGAGCATTTTAGCGGCCTACCACACATTGTGACAACCATTCGATTCAGGTGAAATATGTGTGACCGAGGTAAGCAAATGCATGTTGAGTCGTATAAACACGGCGTTTTGTATGTTAAATAGATTTTCTTTTACTGTTACGTCAAATTAAACAAAGCGAATTCATATTTTTGGTATTTGAAAACAAAGATTGCTTTGTACGAACGATAGAAAACTATACAGTTACTCGTTTCACCGTGGAAATAGCGAGTATTGCCAAAACAATGCGGAAAATATATTCTCAGTTTAGCGGTTTGAACCGTTATATCTGCTCCCCGAAACTGAACCGTAAGCCGTGAACCCGAACCGAACCGATAAATATTTCGGTTCGGCACTCTGGTCCGGATGGCCTAGCCACTCCACTGGGCACCATGGTGTTGCACGAAAAGTGTCCGGGCGTTTTTGTAAAAATACAGAAGGCTGCTTCACACGTGACGTGGCTTCGCAAGACATTGTGACGTCACAGAATCACGTAACGTCATGAGACGTCACGGCACCACGTGACGTCAGTGTGTCACACTGTCACGTGAGATTCTGTAAAAATTCTAAAGAATTTATACATACATTTTTTGCGGAAACCAAGTCTGGAAGTTTATAGAGATCATTCTTTGACGTCACGGTGATCTATTGTTGGTGACAGGTTGAGTTCAAAGGAAGCTCCTCCCACCTCCTTCCACCTTAGCAGAGCAGATGCTGGAGAGGAGGCGACCTCCCTCCAGCCTTCACTGTGTTAAAGTGGAAAGAGGTAGGAGGAGCTTCCCCTGAACTCTTAAGGCCCGTTCACACACCTGCGACGTCTTACAACCGGGTGCCTTGAAACCTTAATATCTCTTACAGTAAAATGGATAGGTGGGCTAGTTGGTACATGATTAACTTGTGAAGCGCCTAAAGAACAGGGACACGAGGAAAGACGAGACAGGACCAAGCGCTAACTTACAACTGAACGTTTATTGAAAAACACTTGACTATTTGTACACAAATTCAGGCTCCCGACACAAAAAAGAAAACTCTTTCTCAGTTAAGTGCACTGACGGTGCACTCACGCAGCAATCCTCGCCCCTCACTCTAATGCAGTAGGCCTCAAACAATTCTCTCTCAGTTTTGTTTTTTAGTTTTCCAGCTATTTTTGTTTTGTCAAGATTAGGCGCGCACGGACACCTGTCACAGTGAATTGCTAGATTACCCGAAGGGGAACTTCTAACAGATAGGGCGTGCTCGCGCGCCCTATCATTGATGCACCTCCCCGTTTGCCCTATATACACTTTTCCGCAAGTCATAGGTATTTCGTAAACAACTGACGTTGCGCATTCAATGTACTGCGTGGCGTGTTTCTTGGCGCAAGCCTCAGTTTTTTCTTTTTTGTTAACTCTTGAGCAGAGACTGGACAATTTTGACGGCGCAGAAAACACCACGGGCACCTCAAAGTGTGCGGCGACTCTTTTTAGGCCGTGGAACAGCCGTGGACGTATGGGAAAACTAAAAAACAAAACTGAGAGAGAATTGTTTGAGGCCTACTGCATTAGAGTGAGGGGCGAGGATTGCTGCGTGAGTGCACCGTCAGTGCACTTAACTGAGAAAGAGTTTTCTTTTTTGTGTCGGGAGCCTGAATTTGTGTACAAATAGTCAAGTGTTTTTCAATAAACGTTCAGTTGTAAGTTAGCGCTTGGTCCTGTCTCGTTCCATTATCTCTTGCGCAAGAGGACACACTGGCGCCATCTATTGGGTAGCAGTGTAAACTTTGTGGTCCCGCATATGTTCTATTTCTCTCGCGCATTATCCTTTCTTTCTTGGCTCGAAAAACTTTTGTTAACGTTATAAACGAGCCCTTTTTGTAGGTTTTACGCACATTTGACCTCGGAAATCCGGCAAAACCTTCGCTCTTGTGAATTGCAGTTCCAGGGTCACCGCATAGATGGCGCCAGAGTGCCAGAGTGTTCTCTCGTCCAAAAAAATTCTAAGGCGCGACCTGTTGAAATTTTAAAAATTCAACAGGTCTCGTCTCTCTCAGTCGTACTCGGTTGCAAGAGTGTGAATGGGCCTTTAACCTGTCACCAACTATACTCTGTTTCACCTTATGTTGTACCGCAGCGAGGGCTAGACGCGCGAGATCATAGCTTTGGCAGCTGCCCTCAATGCACGACAGCTTGTGCCGCCAAGATCTGCCCCAGAGCAAGGAGCTCGCGCTTGTAGCGTTTCCTGCGGTACATCATAAGGTGAAACAAAGTATAGTGTGTCACTCTCCAAGCAGACATTGGCGATGGTTCTTCCACGCGAGATGCAAGACGCATAAGGATGCATTAGGGCTCGATAAGGTGTCAATGCTATCGCTGGGACTCCACTGTGGATTCACGCAAAACTGCATATTTTTATTTTTTTTTTCCTTTTGCATAGGCTCATGCTCTAGTCACGTTTATCAATAATGACAGACTAAAGAACGAGGGGAAATTTTAAATGCTGCGTGCATCAGTTCATATTCCAATCGGCGAGGTGCTAAATATGCACTGTAGACCAATGATAAAGTTTTCCCAATATCTCCGAATCTCTTCAGAATTCTCCGATTTATCGCGTCAAACTTCACTGCTCTGCACCGGCGCGCGTGGCGAGCTTCACTCGCTGTGCACCGGTGCGCTTAGAAGAAGCGGCTGACCTGTCGGAGCACCTCGGTTGAAACTCACAAAACTAAACACAATCAGTCAATCAAATCCCTATTCTTTTGCTTAATTATAACTATAGCTGGATCCTTAATTTTGAATGACAGTACAGGAAAAGGAAGCCTAACGTTTTCAGGACTTTTCCTTTCTTAATAAGAGTACGTGAAATGTTACTCATATAATATAAAACTGTTCCTTTTCGTAAGTATTATTTCTAGACAAGATTTACAGTCGATTTTTTAAAAGATGTGTGGTAGATTCGCGGACGAAACATTTGAGGTTTTCTGGTTTGACAGGGGACTTAACACTCTCCTTGAAGTAATAAATGTCCACCCCTTGGGGATGTTAAAATAAACAAACATTCGACTTTATCGAGACGTCGAAACAACTATCTTCACGGGAGGCGTTACAATAAAGAAACAATCAATTTGGCGCAAGGCGGCATAACGTGAAAACGACATTTTCGCTTCTAAAAATCGACGTCACGGACGTCAAAATATTGTCTCTATTTCGACAACAAATATGGCAGTGAAACAGCTGATCTTCGAAAAACAGGCTCACGAATGCCCGCACCTCCGTGACAGGCAAACACAAGTATCTTTTATTTCAGCTTCACCTAGATTTGTCAGCGATAAAACAGAAATAGTTCATGGCTTCGTTTTCTTACAAATTCATTCCAATTTCGGGGTACATCCTTGCCAGTATCTGTAGTCTACCGACGACCCATAAATGGGCGGTATGGGTTGTAGAGGTGGCAGGGGAGCTTCGTACGTGGCTGGCATCGCCGTAAGCGGTGCTACGGGGGGCATCAGGTTCTGCCCAGCGGCGGTCCAATGCGTCCCGTACGCGTAACCCGCGCTCTGCTCCGCATGATTCGTCCGCGGCACATTTCTGGGCACTCGCAGGTCTCGAACGTATTCATCCCTATCGAAGCGGTGTCCACGCGCACATTCAAACTCCCTGATGGCATCGTCGGGCGGCACACCCAGCCTTTCGATCATGTATCGGCACACGAGATATCCGGTCCTGTTGACACCGTGGGTGCAATGAACGCCGATAAGCTTGCCGTTATTGCGGGGATCCATCAGGAAGCGGTCGACGGTTTCGAAAAACTCGCCCACGACGCCGGCGTGCGGTATCTGCTGCCCCGCGCAAACGATTTTGGCGTGGTAGATGCCGTTCCGTAGGATAAAATCGCGGTCGTAGTAGCGGTTCGTGCACGTAAGGTCGATGATTAGGCCTAGCCCGTAGACTCGCTGGAGTAGGTCGCTCGGCGTGAAGCGGGCTTCGGTGGGAAGCCTGCTGCAGATGGATTCTTGGAGGGGTACCTTGAAGGAGATGAAGCGTGTGCCTGGTATGATGCCGCCCACCGTGTGGTAATCGAGCCAGCGGTCCGGAATCGCCTTGCTGCGCGTCATCGAAAGATTTCGCTGCCTCCCTCCGCTCCGTGGCAGAAGCCGAAAAGGAGAAAAAAAAAACAAAATGGCCGCTCGTGTTGAGTCGGCGTTGGTGTTTGTCTCGGAGGCGTAGTTTCGTACTTGGCTTTTGTGGAGTATAGTTTTGGTTCCGGTTTGAGGCGCGTACCACAGGGCGTACGCGTTTTTTTTTTTTTTTTTTGGTACAAAGTATTTGTGGATGCATGTAGGTGCATTACCATCTAATGAGTTGTATTTATTATTTTTTTAGTTCTTTTTCTTTGATTAAATAACCCTGGTCTAAGATTGAGGTATTTTTATCTATTACGTTAATACCTGTTCTTTTATTCCAAAATTCTTTGTTACAAGGTGATAACCGTCCTGATTAGTTTCTAAAATATGGTAATTTACTATCTTATGGATGAGGCAGTCACTATTATATGTCAATCCAGTCGTGCACATCACTACAGGTGGGTGCTTTTTCTGAGCAGTTTCAGAATCAAACGGTTACCCACGCCCCTTATCAAAAACTACCGCACAGCCTCCTGCCTCTTCTAAAATTGTATAACATAGTTTAGCTGCAAAATTGATTGTATACCTGCAAATTAAACATGATCCATATTTTCATTAAATTAGAAGTTAATGAACTGATTTTTGTTATTTAACCGACGGATTGCGCCGATTACCGCCCTACCGATCTGCCGAACCCGACAAACACGCAATGAAGCAATGGTGTAACAAGGGTTTTCTTCTTCCTTTAATTTTTTTCTTTTTTCGCGGAGAGGAGGGGGGGGGGGGATAAGATTAATTGTTGGGACCTCCGTGACTTGGAGAAGAAAAGGGGGAGGGGGGTTACACTATGCATGTGCGTCAACCTCCCCTCCCTCCTCCCCCTCGAGCATTTAAAAGGAGAAGGGGGGGGAAGGACATGAATATCCCCCCCCTTTCCTCTCTGGCTATGCCCTTCAGTGAAGATGGTATCTATGCAATTGTCACCCCTTTTTTTATTAAAAAAAGGAAAAAAAACAGCGTAAAACAAGTTTTATTGCAGTTAGTGGAAGGCCAACTTGTCGGTGATTTTGTCTTTTCCTCCTTCTTCAAAATGTAACATCTATTTATTAAACGGTGTATAGTTCTTAATCAGCAGTTGATTTCATGGTGTTTGTTTTCTGATTCCCAGATGAAGACGTGTCAAAGGAGCCAGACGAACAACCTAACGGACACTTCGCTCAGGTACTGAAGACATCCTTCTTACTGTTCCTCGGTGTCGTTACATTGGTGAACAGCTCCTCGCACTATGTTCTAGCTCGCAGCCTGCAGAAAGGTAGTTACTTCTTTAATGCCTACCGCCAAAATACTCCCTATATTTATGTTGTGTAATCAATTCCGGAATAAGTGAAGTTAACCATGTCACTAACATTTGTCATCAAATTAGCTGCTATCTTCCTTTTATGTGCCCTACCAAAATAATCGGTCATGGTTATACTGCTATGCCGTAGGTACACCAGCACAGTAGCACTACCTGGATATATGGCATGGCATAAGCAGCTTCTCTGTGGCTAGCAGAGGAGCTGTGTATGCCATGCCACACATAGCTCTGTGTGTACTCTTCTGAATTCAATAAACATATTTATTTCACTTGTATCCATTTATAATCATATCGCAAGAGCATTACAATTTTTCCTCATCTTGTGGAAGTGACAAGACTTAAATTGTGGGCGCTTCGTCGGGTGAAACATTATTCGGTGCAAGGTATACTCTGTGCAGGCTACATCCCACATGAAATCAAGCTCTGTTGTGTACATATACAATTTCCCTAAATTAGTTCTGCCTGCAGCCTCCTCTTCTAATGGCAAAGAACAATACTTCTGTCTTTCATTTTACTTGGGGAAATAGGTCTTTAACAAATTATACCATCATTAGACAATTCTGTGGTTGACACAACTACAACACAGCACGTAAAAATCGCAGCCAGGCATGTAAGGATATTCGACAGAAGTCTGTCTGGTTGGGTTGGCCAACGGTCACAGTTGTCACTGAAGAAGAAAGAGAGTTTGTTTTGAAATATTACGCCCCTCACATTTAGGCATTGTTTGGTAGTAACATTCTTTTGTCATAAGACCAACAACCTGTTTATGCTGGGACACGACAACCCGTGTCATTCGTTCGAACTCCAGTTGTTCTGCGAGCTCCTGTGGGCTGCTCTTCTCCGTTTCTTCTCCTCAACTGGATGTAACTCGATGAACAGTTGTCATATATATATGCTTACTGCGTTTACCCAGGGAGAATCTCAGCCGCTGCACCGCAAGCACGTGAACAGCGACAGCTCCGAGATCCGGGAGGTGGCCAGCCAGTTTGTGAGCGACCTCATCTACAGAGCCAAGGAGGTCGCCCAGAGGCAGCAGTCCTGCATCGAGGAGGAGGAGGAGGAGGAGGAGGGGACATGCCGCCCCCGCGGAGGATACCCGACCTCAGCGCCGGACCCGCAAAGGCACGCCTCGTCCATTTAATTGTTTTATACATACCTTTTCTTCCGTTTTTTACGTTTCACTTGCGTTTTGAAACACCCTATAGAACTCATTTGTGCGTGGGGTGCAGACGCCGCCCGAGATCCAGATCGACCTGGTGGGCTCTCGGACGCCGAGCCCGGAAGAGGAGGTGACGTACATTGCACCGGAGCCCAACTTCAAGAAGAAGAAGGTGATTCTGCAGGACGACCACTCTTCGGAGGACAGTGAGAGCGCCAGCGAAGCGAGCGTGGACGCCCTCCCACGCAGAAAGCAGGGAAACGACTGCCGAGATGTGAGCATCAAATGTGCCTTTCTGAAGGTGCCTCGCCACTTTATGTGCATCTCGCACTGTTTAAAAGCAACCCGATTAATCGACCGAAGGCTGGGAAAGGCCCCTGCCTCATGTTATTTGGAGCACTGAAGCAGGAAGTGGGGTGTAGCAATTATCCCTAAATAGAAAAAATTAACCATTTTTGTATTAGCAGAAAGACGAAATATGCAAGGAGAATGGAGATACAAAGTCAGCGAGATCGCCGAACTCTACGATTGGACAGCGCCACGCCGCGATTGGCCATCCCCAAGGGGGTGGCACTTTGGGCAAACAACGTTTTAGCGAACGAAGTCCCGCCCACGAATGGTCGGCCACCGCGAAGCGGCGTGTACGGGTTGGCCATGTGGGTTAGTGTTTTTGTAATGAGCCGCTGCAGACTGTAATTGAAGGGAGGCAGGTGGAAATTACCATGTGCCCCAATGATACGTCATTCGCTGCAACGTCGATTCGCTCAAATGACCGCCGTTTGCTAAAACGTTGTTCGTTCACGTGATACGGACCGAGTCCACATACGTCTTCTCCCTATGCTTTCTTTTTTTTTTTTCCTCAGGGAATCACAGTTTGTGATTGTGACGTCATATAAAGTCACAATTTTTTTAAGCTATATTTAGCGCTATCTGTTAAATATTTTTCGGAATTTAGTGTCATGTGATGTCCTGTCGCCACGTAACATCAGATGAACACCACTAAGTTTAGCTGTCACCGCAGTTCATTCACAATTGACATGGCAAGAAACTGAGAATTGTTTCTGTTAATCACTAATCATGTCTTGAGCAACATACTCCAATCTGTTCTTAAAATTTTAAAAGCATTTCATGAAAAACTTTAGGGCTCCACGAGTTTTATTTTAATGGCCTTCAGCATGCTTACATTGAAGAAATCAAAAGCAGTATTTGCAAGTTGTTTATTCAGAAGAGAGACCTTGTTAGTAAAGAATGGTGCTACTTCAAATGACTAACTTTGCAGTTTAATGACCTGGCACACTGTCAGGAAGGCATTCATAAATCTCTTCTATCGTATTCTTGCTGGAGGAACTTTGTGTTCCAAAATCGGGCACCACGAATAGTAAGTAGAATCATTCTGATTGTGCTGACCTTGTGTTTTCCAGATAGCTGACCTGAAGAACGATCCTGAACTGCGGGATTTTGCAGTCGCATACATCAAGGGCATCCTCGAACAAGCTGCACTACTTGCTCAAGAGGTAAGGACGGCCGCTTTTCCACCCAGAATGAGGGACTT
The DNA here is from genome assembly GCA_037355805.1 of Ixodes ricinus. Classification (NCBI taxonomy): domain Eukaryota; kingdom Metazoa; phylum Arthropoda; class Arachnida; order Ixodida; family Ixodidae; genus Ixodes; species Ixodes ricinus. The sequence continues at coordinate 22,690 of JAZHYW010056124.1, forward strand.
TAGAAGGAGAGATCTCATTAATCGGTTATTACCCCAAAAATTCCTCCAGTACATATAATATGCGGCTCCACTAACATTTTCCAATTAGGTATACAGGTGAGCCTGCTTGGAGCAGAGAGTAGTCACATGCACAAAATCTCCAGGAAATTTAGATGTCAATCAGCAATATCTAATTTTTGTTTTGCAATCTTAGTTGTGTCAGAGTGACTTCATTACAACTCCAGCATTGCTTCCCTAGACCAAGTAACAGATTGTTTTCTACATGTACTCTGCTCACATTATGAGGACTAATCATGCTGAATGCTTCAAGCCATCCCAGCCAATTTATGAAGGCTCTGCACATACTGCTATTAATCATGTTGCACCATGTCACAGAATTCCTCTGCCAGGTTGCTGTATGTGATATTTTAAATGTTATTCATTTCCTCATTTTACTGAGTGCCACCATATCTGTTGCAGGTGGTTCTCTGTCTGATGCTATGTTCTCTGGAAATGTACAGTCTGAGGGTCCATCCTTGAAACTGATTTTAGTGTATGAAATCACACATGAGGTCAGCATGTGGTTTTATAGAATGCTGAGCCAGGATTTGGTTTCACATCATAAATAGATTTATCATAGATGGTTGAGTTACCCCTGACCAGGCCAAAGAAAGAAAAACACAGGACAAGCATGACACACACAGTCTCTGTGTTAAAGCACTTCTCATCATTGTCTAAGAGGAATAAGAGACCCACAGCCCAGCCCAAACAATAATGTCTGGATACTTTAAAGCCACTTCAATGAACCTGCAACCTCACTTATCCTTTATTTCAGTCTTTATATCATCTTTACAACACAGATCAGTCTAGGTTATCTCAGTGTCATTTTCTCTGTTGAATGGCTCAGCGCCATTTTGCTGTTGTTGCTCGTCTGACAGATGACTTACACTGAAATGCCAGTTCTGGTACAGGCTCTGTAGAAAAGAAGAACTTATTTCCAGTGGGAAAACATACTTTTGAATTGTAACGCAACACTGAAAAGAAATTATATCAAGAATATCCATTTTTATTTATTATGAAATCACAACTTATAAGATAGATTTCGTGTCATCATTATTTTGTTTTTAAATGCAATATTCATTTTACCCGACACATAATATTTTTCTCCGCAGTATAACAATAAAATGGATCTCTCCTCCTCCATCCAACATAATGTCCTGTCGTTACTGTTTAACTTTCACATCCAACTTGTTCCGGTATCCTTTGTTCATCCGCCAGCCTGTTAGTTCATAGTTTCAGTTTTCATCGTGCACAATAATACACCATTTCACCACAATGTTTCATATTATCAGTTTATGACGATAATATCATAGCGCCAGAGAGGCCAGTCTCCACGCCCACTGCTGGGTGTTGATGCGCGTATATGACCATCGTAATTTTCAATCCGGTCGCCACCAGCGCCACCACGACTAAAATCAGAAATATTTCAGTACATCAACGTTCCTGACAAAGACTGAGAGCGTAGAGATGTTCAGGCGTCATCTCATCATAGTTTCCTGACCAAAAATAAGAATAACGATTAACTTTCTCGTCTTTCAGCACTTACAATAAATCACCTGATTACAGAAAATCAGCCCCAGTGCCAGCGACCAGAATTCTGAACTAACGTTATCACCTGCCGTCAGGATAGATTTCGTTACCTGACGCTGTTCCTGCCGACCGACGCCGGAAATTAAGCGCCATACCACGGTGCTCAACGTTAAGGCAATGGCACCTCTTTATTCATCATTTTTATCCATGATTACCTTCCTGCAGAGCCAGTGACGAACCAGCAGGATCGAGACCTTATGACTTTGAGACTTCAACCACAATGAAAATCACCAAAGCCCATACACGGAAGATCCCAGAGGATTGTTTCAGGTTTTTTATGCTTAGTTCGTCGAAGATGCAGCATTTTTGCCGAGCGTAAGAATGGCTGGAAAAAAATAATGCAGACTTAGATATTCAGGTCATCGCCAACGGGAACAATCAAAATTTGGCTGTTAACGTAAACCAACAGCTGTTGTGGATATTGGTATCCAGGCTTTGCACACCAAAGATAGAGCCAGCGCACCGTATAGCCAGCAGAGCAGTAAGCGCAGAACGACAATGTCACCTTTGTTAACCCCACAGCAGCGATAAGATACAGGAGTCAGCATGAACAATGAATAATATAAAATTTGAGGATACTCAAATGCTGCCCCAGTTTAATTGAGGTTCCTCTTAGTCGATCATATAGTAGTTTATTTGGAACGTTGTATGAATTAACTACCAAATCTCTCATATTTTAGATAATGATAAAGCAACCTGTTCAAGATAGACATTTTGAATGTTGCCACTAAACATCCTTCTATCTTCAGTTAATCCTGACATTTCACGGTATTCATGTAGCTTCTCTCCTTAAAATTGAATGAGTAATCCTTATGTTTCTCTTATTGCGCCCTCTTGTGCTATCCCTTGACAAAAACTGGGTGACAGTACATGGTGTGTTCTTATCTTTCTCTTGTTAATCAGCAGTCCTATGCAAGCAGAGTTGGATTTTTTTTTTTACCTTGTTTGTAAGATTTAGTTAGTCACGGTTGATTTGTGGCATTATCGAAGGTACGTTTCGTAAAAGCTTTGATCTTGGCATTTCCGAAATGAAACAAATACATAAAGAAACATGCGCGCACATATTTCAGTGCATGCAGCTATAATCAGTGCCATGAAAAATGACAACAAAAAATTAGATGAAGCAGTTTTTCTGTACAAAACATAAAGCGAGAAACAAGACCATGCAATAAGTCCGGATGAGATCGAGCTCCCCAGCAAAATGTCATGCTACAAGCACGCGTTGTGCAAAGTCACTGGAACTCCGAAAGTGCCGTAGTCATCGGGGGTCGGGGCTGGGGGACGCGCAGGCAACTCATGCGGTGGCGGCCATATTTGGTCCATCATGGCCGGTATTCCTAGCTAGGAAGTTGCAAACATTGGACAGGCTGACGCTCTAAAATTAGCGCGTTTATCTTTGTGCCAAAAATAAGAGCACCGCATCACTATGTGGCCTGTGCAACCAATCACCAGTTTTTTGTTTGATTGATGAACACTGCACTCACACTCAAGAAGCCAGTTAAATAAGCTGTCAAAGTGCATCCACACTGTAAGATTCTTCAGCCCATATCAAGTTCACCTTTTCCAGGATATTTATGCAAATATCAGGAAGGGGCAAAAACATAACAGAGTTTTCAGTCTGCCTACTGTCGTGTGCCCAGACTGGAGACTTGTTGAATGTGTGCATAAACGCTTATGTCGCTTTTTTTGTTTTTTTTGTGTTCTCTAGCACTGCGCAGAAGTAAAGGAGATGTGAATGTATTGTAACACTGGAACTAGTGGTAATCTATCAGAGTTATTTATACAATTATTATAGGCCTAATTTTGATGGAAACAAATAGCGAGTTCGTTTCACGGCACTCGTGTCCACGCGTGCCCACTCGCGGCGTAAAGCGAGTTCGTTTCGGCAGGCACTCCACGAGTGATTGCACTCTCCGGGTTCGTTTCAGCGGCGGCACCCCACGCGTGCCTGCACTCGCTGCACCGAGAAAATCGGGCGTGCGCCGAAATGCAATCCCGTCATGCCTCGCTCCGGCGAGGCCGGCGAGGAGCAGGAGCAGACGACGGGGGTTCGTCTGCTACGATGTGTCGCGGAACCGAAAGGGAAAAGAAGTAGATTTTCTGATAGAAATCGCGTCCCGCGGCCAATGGAATCAAACGCGAGCTTGAATTGTGAGCGTCTGCTATTTTATGAAGGAAGCAATTGACAACCCGTGCTTTATTTGCAGGTTTTAGGTCGCTCTGTTGCCGTACAAACGCTGAAATATACCAGTGTGTCAAGAAATGCTCAGAACAAACGCATCAGCGGCCCGCGACATATTTATTACCATCTGTGTGCGGGTGAAAAATTGCACATTTGTCGACAAAACTCCCCCAGCAGAAACCTCTGACTGCCCAAAAAGCATCAGAGAAAGCTAAACATAGTGACTTTACCCGAGGCTTGGGCGACATCATCATGTTTAACATTTACCTACGTCAGCTAACTTGCCCCGTCGTATTTTGTTCGAGAAAGCTCTCATTCTCGACGCCCTCACCAAGGCTAATATCTGATCCACCTGTAATGACGATCGAAATCGAAAGTCCCACGAAAAGTTTTGCTGGATATTCCAACAGACTTGATTTAATCCGTACCATTTCAGTGGTTCACGCATAATACCATGCTCAAACGGATAAAGCTTCTGCTCGGACAGCATCATCAGTTTTCTTCAATGTAAACGGTTATAAGAATTGAAAGATCGCAACCAGCTGCTTTGTAGACAGCTGGTTGCGGACATTTACGCCGTCTGTAATTATCTCTACGACAGCCGAGTTGCTTGAGGTCATCGCAACTATAAACTACAGGTTGCAGCGACCAACGTTTGTAGATAAACGTTGGTAGCGACTGCACTCTCGCATTCCCACCCATCACTCCGAACAGAAAGGCGCCAGTTTCGGTTTGAGGTCGGTACCTTTCCTACAACATAGATGGCGGCAGCATCAGTCTTCTGCACTCGGTGCATTTGGCGAGTTCGTTTGAGTCCAGTTCTCCGTGCAACACTCTGCGAGTGCGATGCATTCTGGGAGAGAACTCGAACGGTGCCAGTGCGTGTGAAACGAACTCGTCTAAAAGCAAAGGAGCTGGCACTCGCTTTCTAGAAGCATCGCAGTTGTCAAATTGAGGTGCTACTCAAAATAAAATTATGTAAAACCCAGAGCTACAGATAAAGTGCATCTGACACTTCTTCAGTGTTCAGGTGGTTGAGACTTAGTCATTTATTTTACAGACCTTTTGCAACAGCTACTCGAGCACCTATGCTTTATGAGCCACATTTTTATCTTTCCTGGACTTCTTTTAGCATCACCTTCTGCTTTTTATTGTCTTTCAAGGTAAACGTTAGTTTACAGAGTCAAACCTCACAGAGAAACTTGCAGGAAGTTGCACAACACATTTCGCTTTCATTTACGATGGAGGGCTGAAGTAACTCAACAAACCCCTTCTGTAAGCTTCTCATTTCATCTGAAGAATTCGTATTGGGTTGCAACAGAAAAAAGAGATGCTGTTTTCTTTCACTGTCAGAAGTTGTCCATACCATGTCGCTATTGTCTCAACAGCACCAGGCTGGCATTGGCGCAGAACAGAAATATGCCCGACATGTGGAAGTGACAAGCCTGCAAAACGATTTTCTCCCACACTGTCGCTTGCGGGAAGAAATAATATGGCGACAAGATGTTCTGGCGGCGCCCTCTGTGGTCACTGCCTGTGACGTCACAACCAAAACCATCAGTTGCAAAGGAAAAGTTTGAAGGTGCACGTAAGGAAACACGGTGGAAGCCAGTCATCGCTGCTCTTAAACCAACACCGTCAAAGTGGACAGTCTGACATTACCCTTAGTCAATTAAGGATGAATTGATCCTACTAAAGTAGTCACAATATAGTGTTCGGTCGATCGTGGAAGGCTGACCAAGGCAACACTTTTGGTCCCACACATTGCAGCATGGTCGCTTGTCGCTTCTTTCCGCAATTGAGTTGCAATGAGGGCCTTTGTTGAGCTCCTTTGATTGCTGCAGTAAAGAGCACAGCCGCAAGGCATTCTTTGGAGTATTGTAGATAACAGCATAAAAAAATGGAACGCACTGCCGTAGCCACGACATACGTGACGGCGAAGGGAAGGGCACTTTCGGAGCTCCGGCGATTCAATTTTTGTGTGGAGTTTCTGGGCAGCTTCAAGGGTACCACTGCACAAACGTATGTTGCCCATTCACTAGTGTTTTGGCCAGCTATAAAGTTGTAGTGGCAAGCTTTTCGCAGATCATCGCTTGTGAAACAGTCATGTGCCATATGGTTAGACAAATATGTATGCCCATAACAGGCAAAAGGAATAGTAAAAGCCGGAAAAATGCATACTCTCTCCTATGATGATGTGCAAAGCAAGATTGCAATCTGTAGCGAGCACATAAGCGCTCAGCAACAAGGTTGTGCCAGTGACGATGCTGAAATAGGTAAATTATCGTAAGACCCCAAGCTATGTATTTTTTTGTGTAAGTGTGATTACTTGTCTTCTTTCTCTGTGTCGCCTTGAAATATGTCAAACATTTCGTTAGCGCTTTTTGGTCGTGTTCCCCAAACACCGACCCAGGTGACTTCATTCTTGCAACTCGGCTCTCTGCATGCGAGCCGTACACAGAAATTGATATATGTATTCTGCACGTACGTGTTGACTCTTGGGCAGGGGATCGAACAGTGAACCTCCTGACTGTGTGCTTCAGCTGTGGGCGCAAGAAATACAAATTACCCGTTTTAATTTAGAGCAACAGGTCTTAATCCCGTGAGGGAAACAAAAATTGAGTCACCCGATCAAAGCACCACTCCGAGCAATGGGTCGTCGTTTCCCACGGGTGGAGTCACAGGCGCAACGGCTCTGTGCGAATCGCGTGCTTCGTTGCTGATTTAGGTCACTGATCTGAACCGACCAGCAGAATTCGCCATAAAAGAATGCCTCAATCTGTTTAAACGCAATATTTACGATGTAAACACTGAGCTGCATAGCAAACAAGCTGAACTACGCACATCTAATGGTTTCATCTTGTTGCCCAAAACTGTTCCTATTGCACTCTGTCAATCTGTTTGCACCTTCCTGTGACAATTTCTGGTTCCATTCGAGCAGCCATTTCTTTTTCTTTTTTGGTGTCTGAGGTTGATTGGTTAAATTTTAGCCACTTACTGGACACTGCCACAATACCTAAAGTGTGCATTGGTTTTGACACCGAATGGGTTTATGGCCTGGACTTGGCAAGTTTTCAAGACACTTAATGCCCGACCCTTGAATTGAGCGGGCAAGCACCAGTTGAATTGGTACTTGCCGTTGCGCATCAAGTTCAGCGTGAGCAGTAGGAGCATTCTGCGATTCACTGTTTTTACTCAATAAAAGCCAAAAGGGCATGATTTTTTTTTTTTTTTTTAATGAGTGGTTGGAAAGGTGCAATGAAACAATACACCAAGTTGTGCCACTTGGTTCATAATTTAGTCATTAAATAGTTCAAACTTACCATCTAACTTGTGCAATTAGAAAAGATGGCCAAATTTAATGCCTAATTTTTAGCTTCAAATCATTCTAAAACGTCAGTGTTTTAAAATCGCACGGATATCACGTCACTCACTCGTCGTTATCGAATCATGGTCTGTCAGTGAATGAAGTTGGTACCTCATTACAGGGTGTGAAACTCACAGACCAAATCCTCGGAAAACTTTCTCCGGCCTATGTGACAAAAAGAGTTAAGCCATGTCCAGGATTAACACATTTCGAGCAGGCTTTCACGTGATGTGTGGACCAACTGGGGCGATCCTGAGAAGCGTTTTCGGTGCGCGCAATGAACATCGTGCTTCACGCATATCTAGTCATAATTTATTTAAGGGGAACGACGTTCTTGTCAGACAACATCCTCAACTTTGGCAAAATTATGCTCATTATTTCTCATCTTTCTGTTTAATGAAAAGACTCACGCAAAGAAGTGAGGTGCAACTGTGTCCATTACGTATAAACCGTGCACGTCACCGTGTACGCAGTATCCTTGCTCGCTCACATTTAGTGCGCACTCCCAATTAGGCATTCTAGTATCGCTCAGTATCAAAACGCTTCGAAGAGTTACAAATGGCATTGTATAACTGTGCCGATGACGGCAACATGGTCACATACCTGCTCATCTCAGAAATCAAATGTGGTGCTACGCCAGGGTGGACGGATGGATGCATAAGGCCAAACTCTTTAAGTCGGCCGGCGGCTTGCGCTACCTAGCCAGCGTTTAAATCAGACACTTGCGCTTCCTGCAAAATGCTCACTCGCGCAAGGAAGCTTTTTTAAACCGTACGCTCGCATGAATACTTTCCGTAGCACTGCAGAGAACTGTTTATTTGGACTCTCCATTCTATACATTATGTCGACACTGTCGTGACACGTTGTCAAGTCTAGCGTAGTTTCAGCAGCGCTGTCAACACTGCTTGTGCGAGCGCAAGCAAACGAGCCGCAAAGCGAAGCCACGTGCTTGCGGAGCGCGCTGTGCGGGTCTGGAACGCTGTTGAAACTAGCCTAGCCTTGACAACTTGGCACAAAAAGCCGACGCCGCGCATAGAGACCGCCAGGTCGCTTAGCTTAGTGCATACGTTCGTTTCCAGTGCGCAGAGTATACTTCATCATGTCCATAATGGTGACAGCTTTCATCATCAATCACCAGTTCTTTATCTTTTTTGCTTTCAAGCAACGAGCCAAAAGTATGGAGTCTTGATATACTGCTCTTTCTGTCAGCTAGAGCCACAACATAAGCTAGCCTTCCCCCGGAGTAACGACGACCATCAGTCATCTTGGCGCATAAAAGCATTGTTGCCAGTATTCCAAAGCTTTGCCTGAAATCGCAGGAAGCGGCTTTCCGTCCTCCGGAAACGTTGAAACGGTCCCCAACAGGGCAACACAATATCTCCCGAGCTTCCTGACACAGCTCAGCAAGTCGCTATTTAGAATTGGCGATCGCCACTTGCGGCTGCTCTGCGTAAAACGACACAATAACAATGACCCCCCCCCCCCCCCCAAAAGAAAAAGAGGATTGCGGACTTGAGTGCTGATACTCTAAGCGTAACTTATTTGGTGGCTCTAGTGTTGGCAAGCCATGTCAATGAAGTCCCTTGGCTACGGTGCAAGATCCCTTAAAAGAGCGCGAAGCCACAATTCTTTTTTTTTATCGTACTACGACGTCACCTCATGGCCCATCTGCAAGCTGCATGCTCAAGGGCGCACACCAGAAGCTAGAGATGCACAAGCGTTTTATAATCAAGCGGGCAAAACAGGCTTTCTAAGCATTCGCAGTACATACGCACGTGACCACAAACTGCCATTTATAGGACTAGACGTGTTCACTCGGCTAATCTCGTTCGTTTTTGTTCCCTCGTGATTTTGGGCCTTTAATTATGTTTAATTTTTCCTCACCATGTAAATTAGATTTAACGTGCTTGGCAACGGTAACTTGCAAAAACATATTAGGTTTGCCGATGGCAAGCTAGTCGTTACTGAAGTCACCGACAGCTTATGAAATGCAGGGCGTGTCATGAACTACCATGTTCGCGCTTCTTGCTTTGTGATTGGTTCTTTGCCGTCCTTATCGGCAAATGCAGCAGTCTCATTGGCTGCCGTACGATAATGAGATGCTCGGGAGTCGTCACGCCCTGCGTTTCTTAAACTCGAGTATATGGCGGTGGTGAAGCCAAGGAACGACCTCACTTGAAAGAGAACAAAGGCTGTTGTTTGTTGTTGTCGTCCTTGGGTTGTCGGTGCGCCATACGACGCATCCCTTTTTCCTCTCTCTCTCCCCCGTCCGTTTTTTGGGTGTTACTTCAAACTGTGCTGTAAGCTAAATCCACAGATAAAAAAACAAGATATTGAACACTGTCAAACTGCCTTACACCGTCGCCGTCGTACGTCGCGCACCTTGCACAATTTCTACGATCTGTAGAAACCAGGACGTGTCGGTGTTTTCTACACGACGCAGACGGTCCGAACCGTCTGCCATTTTCAAATCTGCTTGTTCCTCGTTTGTGTCTGGCACATTTTTTTTTTTTTCATTGAGTTATATAGGCATTGTTAAGCCTAGGATTGGGTCGTCGGCGGACGCTTTTCAAAAGTGCACGCTGTCTAGTGGCTGCTGTGCCAATTATCAGTCTGCCATTGTTTGGGCACGTGCTGTGAGCACACTCTGCTACATATTTCGGCTTCCCTGGCTTTCCCTTTCCCCCCAGATAAACAAACAATCTACTCTAAGCACGTATTGTTAGACACAAGGGCTGCGTTGGCGTTCGACGTGAATGCGGCTTGGCTTGTGTCGAGGACGAGGCGAGGACGTGAATCCAGGCACACACTTCGTGCCCAAGAAATGGCAACCGCCAATGTTGCTCGACGGGGTTTTGAAAAGGGTCCGACGCCGACGAAAGATGGAGCTTGTTTAAAATATATTGAGCACTCGATGACCGTTATACTGTCGTGGTCGACCTTGCACCGTTCGTGTCAACCGCCGTGCTCTCGATTCGTGTCGTTGTCGGTATTGGACGTGATCACGTGGGCAAGCAATGGTCATACGCCGGCCTTTTGCAGACCGTTTGCGGCGTTTCACTTTTTGTCGACGTGTTATATATCTATACGTGCGTTTCAAACGCTTTGTACTTTTATTGTGGCATGCCTCGTCGTTGTATACAACTCTACAATAAATATCTTTTTTTTTTCTTCATCATTGTCTGTGTTCAGATCCAAGCACTTTTCCAGTTCTTAACACCTGGGCAAAACAATGCTGAGTCACTGGGCTGTGAATGCACGCACGGCGTCTGATCCTTCACCGAAAAGAGCTACTGTGCATTCCGAGAATGCATTCCACAGCCCGGAAGACCAGGATGGCAATGCGCAGAAGGCAGTTATCCGAATAATCTACACAGCGGAGACTTGACGAACTGCTAGAAAGTTTACGGTGGTTCGGCAGACAGAGCTCATTGCCTCCGAACATAGTATATTTTGCTGAATGAGACACCAAAGACTAAAATCGCTTTCTGGGTCATGTCACATTTTCATAAATTCATTTTTCTAACCTAAGAAATCTGTAAGAGACAAAATACAGAGTTTCACGGAGTGGTATTCTTGTGCTTCTGCCCCCTTGTACAGAAAGGTCCCACTCAAAGAGATCCAAGAAATGGGGTCCTACAAGATGGTTTTATAAAAAAAAGTAGTCATAAACAATGTGATGCCAAACAAAGGGATCCCAAATGCAGACCCGATTTTATTTTAACTTAATGTTTCGACAATCTGGATGCTTTTGAATTATCTTAGTGAATTCCTGCTCACGCATTCAATGTATATTTTAAAAAATTTTAAAAGTCAAGTATCTTGTTATAGGTATATTGTAACGATACAGTTCTACTGCAGACCCTTCTCGCTAGTACCCACAAGAGTCTTATCACAACCGGTGCTATTGTTTTCAAGCGAATGGTTCATTATGACACTTTCTAGGTTTGTGATCAAAATATGTCACACCTCGCAAACATAATTTTTTTTGTTTTGCTTGAGACTTGAAAACATTAGATATTTCTCCGAGAAGGGTTTAAGGAACATTCCAATTAATTCCACATACAACATGTGTCCTTAGCTTAGGGAGATTCAGGGAACGAGATTTACACACAGAATCATGTGCGCTGTTTCACCCAAGCATGAACAACCAACTCGCCTAAGCCTCCGTCCTCTCAAGATAGGGAGAATAATGTTTTCAGATTTCGGTCAAGTTTGGCGCACTATTCTCACTTCACGTTTTTAGACGTTAAATGTTACAACAGTCCACCCCATAGTCTAAGCCTAGCATAATTAGTGATGCCAGTTTCAAGGTACGACAAAACGAATCCAAGGCTGACAGGTTGTAGATGACTCTATTATACAGACGGCCAAATTACGTATGCCTACCATGTTTCCATAGCCCTGGTTCCGCTACTATGTGCGCACATGCTGACAGTTCATTTTTATTGAGTGAGCAGCTGGTGTTTCAGTGCAGATTGATTGTGATGTTCCATCGCATCATAAAAGGTATCGGGCGCCCGAAACGAAGGATTGGACATTTTAATGACATCATCATGCGTCTTCAACTCTCACCTGCACAACATGATTGTGGTAAACAAGATTGCCATGCGGAGAGCAAGTCGACTGCTTGTTGCACAGGAGTTGTAATGACATCAAAACAACGCCGAGCTCTGATGGGCTTTGATTGAAAGTAGAGTGGGTAGACCTCAATGCTAGATGCCTTCAGATCTACCCAGACAATTTTTCAATCAGTTAATTAGAGCTCGGCATTCTGACATCATTGCATCCCCTGTGCAAAAAGCAGACGAACTTGCGCTCGGCATAGGAACGGTTTTACGATACTTGCGGAACACCCTAGCTGCCGGGTCTTACCGCTGAGCTGCTCAGCAGTTTAGACTGCTGAAACGGTGTGTTTATTTCTTTTCATTAGTTATGCCCACCTAAGACGCATGTATCCCAAAACAACTAAGCTCTGCAAAATACATCGTCTTCACGAACATTAGCTCTAGCAAAGCAGTTTGCACAATGCACAAATCATAGAAAGATTTTTTTTTTTTTTCAGTCGAATCTTGCAAGGACAATTATATTATGCAAAATCAGAGACTGTAAAGAGGAAAAATGCCCACCAGTCTTGGGTTTTTGCATTATGATTAACGACCACCTGCTATAGGGATGTGCGAATAGTGATTTTTCACTTCAAAGCGAATAGTTTCTTTGTTTAAATAATTTTGAATTGAATGGAAGGATTTCGAATCGAATTGAGTAATTTTGAGGCGAAGCAAATAGTTTGGCAGTCATGATAGAGAGCTTTTAAGGCTACGGAGCAAAAAAACAAAAACAAATATGACAAGGTCTGAAGGGTTCTCTACTGTGATCGCTCACCAACTCACCTGCACAGTTACTCTTATTTCAATAGAGTAATGTCTCAAAAATTTGAACACTTATGTTGCCCTGAAAAATCGTCCATATTCTGAGTCGTTCATATGTGAATCATCTAAAATAGTGAACTAAGGTCAAGATCACAAATGATGAACAAGAAGCATGTCCACAAAAGACAGTTTATTTAGCGAAAAAAATTATCAGACTCATTTGCACAAACGCTTTGGTCTTAGCTATTGGAAACACTATCTACAATGGATTCAAGAGAGTAGACTTATGCTCCTATTTTTTTGCTACTTTTCTTCCAGCCTTGGTTGGTGAACTAATTTTAAGTATGTGCTGTATACAGTTTTTGCTTTTTTAGTCTGAATTAAGATGCGTTTTGCAGCACTTCAACCTTCGGAAATATTCGGAGTTGCTTAAAGAGCCCTATTCAATCCAAACTTTGAATCGAATATGGCACAATTTTCTTCGATAATCAAAAGTTCAGTGTATTCACACATCCCTACCATTTACACGTTTTGATATTAACTACCACCTACACAATATATTAACCACTACCTAAAGAATATGATTAACTACCCCCTACACAATAATCAACTAGCACCTAAACAATATGATTAACTAGCACCTACACAATATGATAACTACCACATACACAATATGATTAACTACTACCACCTACGTAATAGAATTAACTACCACCTACACAATATAATTAGCCACCTACACAAGGATTAACTACCACCTAAACAATATGATTAACTATACCATCTACATGGTAGGATTAACTATCACGTCCACAATATGATTAACTACCATCTACATGATAGGATTAACTACCACGTACACAATATGATTAACTACCACCCAAGAATGATTACCTGCCACCTACACAATATGATTAACTACCTCCTACACAATATGGTTAACTACCATCTACACAATATGACTCACAACCGCCAACACAATGTGATTAACTACCACACCACATAAAATGATTAACTGCCAGGTACTCACCTGAGGCACTCATTGTCTTTGGGAAAGACAAGTCGCGCAAGTGTCCACGTACAGCAATTTTCCGCGTTGACTTTGTCTCGGTCGACACAGTGTTTGGTCAGCGAAACTGCAATCTACATTTCCAAGTCACGGCTGCCATAAGATATGCGGGTTCGCACGACACCTGCACAAACACGAACACCATAAATAAGCCTGCACCCCTGGCAGTGACAACTGGCGTACCCCACCCTTGACAACGCCTGCTGCACTTGGACCATGTCGTCAAAGGTGTTGGCGCTTACTCCTGGCACGTTGCTTGCCAACGTCGAAGGACAGAAGCTCATCCCGATGAAAGATTTCAAGCCTGACGGGGTAGGTTACCTTCTCTCGTGCCTACGACGAACTCCAGCCAAAGATGCAAGACGATGATGCAGATATCCTGCGACTGGGGTGCAAAAAGAGTTAAAGGAGTCGCGATAGTTTTTACGAAAATTCTCGGTCTATGCATTTGGGAATCTTGGTCTGCTATTTATAACTGACAGCTCCAACACACTACAGATGGCAGGGCGGTAGTTGCAAAATGGCGGAGAGACGAGGATAGAGTCTCCCTGCCACTGTCTTCGGAATATCAGGCTTTACTCTTCTCGGCATGCTGTGTAGTATCTCTAACTTCAAAATAGCCATTTAGAAGACGGCAAGCGGAGGTCATGTCAAAACCACCATTCAAACGTTTCCGCGCCCTCCAGTGGGATGACGTTGGATGTTCCATAACTCACAA